>JALIZH010021214.1:0-28885 GCA_030522465.1 Rhipicephalus appendiculatus | reverse complement strand
TATATATATATATTTTTTTTTTTGGTGGCGGTGCTGTACGTGCTTGTACGAGATGAGCGCTCAAAAGGAGGAAGAGATGTACACGCTACGCTACAAACAACAATAGTTAGGTGCTGTACGACAGCGTCTGTCACTCAGCGACATTTGCGGCTGAACATGCATGGACGGATAACATGCTTACTTTTGTCGTTGATTGTCTCTAAAGGGTAGTCGTCATTGCATACTTATGTCGCCGTTGTTCTTTGTTCATTAACTCTACGGATAGTCCCTGGCTAGGGCACACCTGACTAGTCTGGTGGATTTAGCCAGCGCCGCTCTCCTCGTTCCGTTTGCCACATTTTACACTCTTTGTTTGAAGGTCACCTGCACGCGTCACATCCAAGTAATTATCTGGCTCTCGTAGATAGACATGTTTTCGTGTGTGACGTTATCGATCGCTAGAGCATGCGCTTTCATTGTTCCGTGTTTCAAGTAGTGCAGATCGCCAAAAAGATTTCCCGATAAGATGCGACAGCTCATGCTACCAAGGCGCATGCTCGTGCACTGTTGATCATGTGCCCTGCGCATGACGAGTTACGTGACAAGTCAACGAGTGTTGTTGTGGCGCATTGACCTTCTGCTAGAGGTCATCACCTCTCGCGACAATGAGCTTCCATATGTCTCTGCAGGATTCCTGTTCGGCAAAAATTGCTCACGCTAGAGTAATACTAATACCTGGGGTTTAACGTCCCAAAAGCACGATATCATTATGACGGACGCGGTGGCGGAGGGCTCCGGGATTTTCAATCCCCGGAGGCTCTTGAACGTGCACTGTCATCGCACAGTACACGGGCCTCTAGCATTTCGCATCCATCGAAATGCGACCGGGAATGAACCCGCGACCTTCGGGTCAGCAGCCGAGCACCGTAACCGCTACAGCACCGCGGTGGACCTTCGCGCTGGAGAAAAAAATACGCAACCGAGCCCTCTTAGAGGAAATCATGTCTGAGATATGCTTTTATTTATTTCCTTATGATGTCCATGCCACCAGCTACAGATGATATAAAAGAAATGTTATGCATTATGCTTCTATAGCATAATGCATAACAATTAGCACATATTGGATTACACATAATAAGTGGGCAATCAGCATACGCAAACAATATTGTAGGCAGCAATGACAGATTATTACATCGTAATTATGTTTGGAATGAACAAGAGGTACTAAAAAAACGTAGCTGATCCCTCTGTCAAAGGAATCGGTATAACACGAAAGTGAAATGTGTATTCACATAAGTAGTTGAGCGTTTATTGTGCATTGTTTCGCCACAAGGGAGAAGGAATGAATGCTGCAGCAACAAATTGTAATGTGACGTGAAGAATGGCAAGCAGCTCGAAACATGCAGCGTGCACCTCAGCAGAAAGGGCGCACGAAATGAGCATACACAAGACGAGCACGGACTAACTGTCACAGCTCGACATTTAAAGCGCGCTGCTCTAACACAAAGACGCACGAAACGAACGCACAAGCAATCACAGGACGAGCGCGAACAACTGCCACAATTATTACTTCGTGTGTAAGCGGCGCGCTCCATTCGTAAACGCGGCCGCTGCGGCGAACGAAGCGACCTTCGTGCACTCTTTAACCACTGTAACTTCAAAGCAAACTTGCGGTGGAAGGACAAGGCGTGCGAAGCGGCCGAATGCCCCGATCAGGAGATAAGCGCGCGCGCACGAGCGACCACGCCCCGTGGAGGCGCACGCTCATCCCAGCGAGAGGCGCGACGACCTTTAGAGCGCGCGCTCCGTGACACCTTCGCGCCATCTCGCTAGTGATGACGAAAACGCGCTGAAGTCGAGGAGCTCTGAGGACCGCCAACGGTATATGGTGTGTATAAATAGCTTGCCGTTAGCAAGCTGAGGAACGTAAGCTTCCGTAGCCGAGTGGTTTCGCGCCGCGCGCTTCCGAGCTAGAGGTCACAGGTTCGACGCCCGGCGACTGAACTTTTTCTTCTAGTTTTTCTTGATCTTCTTATATTAGTTCATATTTTACAACGTCATATCCGTGACGGAAATACGTCAGAGGCCGTGGTGGACCCCGGCATAAAACACTTTCGTGTTAAAAAATTCGGCAGGTCCCACGCCTTGTGGGAATCGTTTTCATGCGAAGCAGTCGGCGAGTAATTGTCTATGATGCATTTTTTTGTGCTTTGAGCCAAGCGTTATGAGGTGGTTCGACGTGTTTTTGTAAATGTAGTAGTTGTGTGCACATCGTGGGCTTACCAGCAACGTCGATCCACACTGGCGTTTAAAGGGTAACTTGCGGTCTGACGTAACGTCAGCTATCGAAACGAAGTGCACTTTACGGAAAACTCGACTTGCTGCACAAGCAGAAGGAAAGAAGCAGGGAGACAGGGCAGAGCGCACACTATCCACTGTTTACTGTCAGTTCACGAACACAGGCATGCAGAACACTGCGCCTTCATACACACGGTTTAAAATCGGGCGGGAGGCGTGTGTGTATGAAGGCACTGCGCCATCATGATCGATGCGCACAAAACCAACGGTACCGCAGATAGAGCTGTGAAACATCATTTGTAGCAAACACCACAATATTTTACTCACAAAGTGTGCACCTCTCAAGCAGAATTCTTATCTCTTTACTTTTCTTTTTATCTTTTTATTGCTACAAGAGTCTATCATGACCCGGACAACACTAAAAACGTCATCACCTTTGGATGAGGTTTTTAGTTACTGTGCTCTCTTTTCGCCTGTTTTGTTTCCTGTATGCATATGCGGCTTTTCTGGACACGTAACAACCAGCGCCCCTGGTGGCAGCGGCGCGAAGCTAGCGCGTTTTCAATAGAACGAGCGATTTTTTTGTGAACAATTAAACGTAGAGGGCGAATGGTGGAAAACGCAGGCCACAGAGCGCATCTGGGAACCGAAACGCATGACAAGAATGCAGCGATAATGTTGTAGTAAGCTCAAATTTTCTTCCCGGAGGAGTTAAAGATCGTACAATGGGAGTCTATGGAAACGGCAAAAAAATGCGGCCTCTTTTTCGAGACAAAAACGCTCACAGTGGTAAAACTAAGCAAGTTATATTAATGGTCAGTAAATCACATGCAGTCCTGACACTCAGCTTTCGATTGAAGCCATTCTTAACTTTCCGCAATTGGCACAGCATTGTTCCCTAACGCGTTTTTTGAAACACGGTCCTTCAAATGATTGTGGTATATTGATAAACCCTTGCTTATCACCGTCTACAAGTCGTCATTCGTGTCCGAGCGAGCTAACGCCCACGTTCGGCGCGCGGCATCACTGCGCCGTCATCGGTTCGATTCCTGGCGTCGGAGCTCTTTATAGTTTATCTATTTTTTTTCAGTCCGTGACTTAGTTCCACGGCAACCCACAAGATGTCACCGCCGAAACAAAACAAAAGAGTTTTTGTTTCGGTTTCGGTTTCTCGCTGTAATCATGAGCTGTCGTTTATTTTTCTCTTCATTTTATGACTTTTTAGTGTATGTTTAAACACTTCACGTGTATCAGAGCGTTCAGATCTATATTTGAAATTCTTACGTTATTCTTTTAAAGATCGTTACAAAAAGAACGCCCGATCAAGTTATGGTGAACGAAGCTCTTTCGTTCTTTCGTACGCGTATTGTGGTGGAAACTTATTTCTCCGTTCTCATGATTTCGTTATGATCTTCTCAGGTCCCTACAATTCAGCAACGTAAAGGAAGCGAACTAAGCTTAGAGAAGCTAGGCATAGTAATGTAATGACAAAGCTAGAAGTTTCTGCAGTAGCTTTTTACATTAGGGCTAACGCAAGTGTCTTTCGTAATCTTAACGAAAGAAGGTGAATAGTTCGAGAGGTTCTTTTCTTTGTTAGACACAACTAATGAAACCAACAGATAATTAAGCCATGCAAAGGATAGGAACCGTTATTTGTTCTTTCTTCAATGGCATTGTAATGAGTTCGCCCGAACTTCAAACAAATAAAAATGACGAAAATTCACTCCTTCTGTCAATGGGATCTGAACGTACTTGAATATTGCTAAGCAAAACGTTTTCTTGGGCTAGTTGGTTCATAACTTCTGAAGGAAAAATTGTAGCGTCTGTCCCGTGCTCTTTGTCTGTCCGTGTCTTGCTTTGCGTTACAATTTTTCCTTCAGAAGTACTTTAAGAGCTAGGGCTTCGTCGGACGGCTCAAAAAAGTAGCATTCCGGTAAACCTAGACTGTTTTTTTTATCTCAGCCGTGTGTTATTGCGATAGCAATTATATGAACACTGGCGACAGCTTCTCGCAGTCGGCGTCGCCGTCATGTTCTGTATAAACTCCACCTCGACAACATCCCTCTATGTATCATTTGATTTACCTGCGGGTAAATGTGCACGAGTGGGGGTGGCGAACATGGCTGAAGCAGAGATCTAGCGCCATCTCCGTCGATCGAAGGGCGCATGCGATAACATCCACCCGCGTGCGAAGCATGCCGTCGAATGCTCATTACTCAAGCAGAGCGGAAACGCCACGCCCGTCTTGAAGGAGCATGGAACGACGTGGGGGGGGGGGGTCATTCGAGCAGCGGCTGTGAACTTTGACTATAAGGACGCGGTCGCGGTCACTATCTCGACAGGCAACAGCAGACAGCTCGTATCCTCTTCTACATGCTGCGCCCTCAACGCCAGGAGACTGCGAAATCCCATTTCCTACCTGGAGCGGCTGTGTTCTGTTACAGCACCATTTCGTAGAGTTACGCGAGACTGGATCTAAAAGAGTTAGCTGCCAACCTTACTTAATTTGTTGCTATTGCACTTATTGCATCGCCCTTGCGCTGAAACTGGGATTTTTATTCGTCCGTTGTCATATCTATCGTCCTATGTGATGAGAAAAAGACCAGCATGCCTTCTTCCTTTAACATCATAAAGCACTGTGCGCTGCGTGGGAAAGGTCCGTGTGATATGAGGTGTATCGATCAAAGCTTTAAGGTAGTCGAGGGACTGGTGTTGCCAGTTACAAAACGAAAATCCTGTGATTTAGCAGCTTTTGGATTGCACTCGCAGCCGACCTCAACGTACCACAGTAAGATGCCATCTTAAACATCTATAAATAAAAAAAAATGCGCCCACCTCCCCGAAGGGAATCGTGAGGAAATGCGAATGCATCTCGCGCGCGCTTCACTCCATTTATATATGGTGGTTGTGGTTCGAAGAAGGAAAAGGCGCCTAATTTCTGCAGCCCGGTCGGGAGCACTGCGCAGAGCCTTTTTTTTTCTTTTTCTTGTTTTTTTAATTGTTTTTATTTATTTTTTAAATTTTTTTTTTCATGTATAGCTCCGCCGAGCTCCGCCGCAGTCCGCTTTTAGTTCACCCGCACGCTGCGAATTTTTATTGTTCAGCAACGCACAGGAGAAATCTCCCACCGGCACCACCTTGGAGGTCAAGATTCATTGCCATATATACGGGGTGGCCAGTGAACGGTTGTGCAGCGCGAGCAGTCGGTTTTTTCAACCAAGAAACTCGCTAGCAGACGCTGCCTGTGTCGGCGTCGCGAGGCGAGAGAGGGAGAGGGGGGGGGAGCGTAGGAGAGGAGAGAGAGAGGGGGGGGCGCGCATGCGCAGTGGGAGTGTGGACGCTGCGGGCAGAGATGCCTAGAGAAGAGAGGGGGGGAGCGTAGGAGAGGAGAAGAGAGGTGGGACGCGCATGCGCAGTGGGAGTGTGGACGGCGCGGGCAGGGATGCCTAGAGGAGAGAGGGGGGGAGCGTAGCAGGGGAGAGAGGAGGGGAGGCGCATGCGCAGTGAGGGTGTGGTTGCCGCGGGGAGGGATGCCTAGGGAAAGAGGAGGTTTTTTATTTTTATTTTTTTTTGAAAGGGTTTGCGCATGCGCAGTAAGGGTGGTCACGACGCACACCACCACCACCGGATTAAGCTTCGCCATAAGATGCTTCACATCTAACACCTGCCGGCGCGCACACCTCCTCAACCTATCCTCTTCCTCCTCCTCCGCGGACAACGCCAACGCCGGACGCCTGACATAGCCCGACTATGAAATGCATTCGCATTTAAAATGTGTGCAGCTTGTACTAGTTGCGCAAGGCTGGAACCAACCTCCTTGGCTAGAACGAACAGCGGAGCTGGTGTTCGACCTAGCTTCTTCTAAGTTTTTGCTAGTAAGACCAAGCTTTTGCTAGAGGTGCAAAGTTTTTGCTAGTAGTACTAGGATATGGCTAAGCTTGGATATGCTTCTCAGGTTTCGGTGGGTTCCCCACACTACACACGTGTTACGTGGTTCTGGAGGGAAAATTTCACGTCACTAGCAGTTACGTGATGTGATTTTAATCACGTGAGAGAGAAAGTACAACTTTATTAGAGCGCATTGCAGACGCTGAGGTTTCCCCACGCCACCCGGTTGTTCCGAAGTTTTTGGCGGGAACATGTGACGTCTACAGTTACGTGATGTCACGGGAGTTTAGTCGCGTGGCTAGTTACGTGATGTTACGTGTTTTTTAGTCGCGTGACTAGTTGTTACGCGTTGTTACAGGATTTTAGTCATGTAACTAGATGTTGCGTGATAGTACGTGACTTTAGTCACGTGACAATTGTAGCCCTGGTTTGCAGAAAATTGCGGACATAGGAAACAACAACCCATCATCGATGTTACATTTATTACGATCACGAGAAATTCACTTTCGCTACTCGAAAGAGCAAGCGAAGCTGCACTCATGCACTATCACGTTTCCAAATTTCTTCGGCTTTACGACTTTTTCCTGCAATTTTTTGTATGCTTCATCCGCTCTATTCTTTTTTGTCTGGTAAAAAGCGCATATATATTGCTGTACTTTAAGCTCGAAAATATAGCCAGTTGTATGTTCAGCGATGAGTGTGTCTTCCAATGTCGTCCTCGTTCCTTACGCAGTGAAACATCGAATTATGGTCGACAGCGCATTTTCAAACGGAAAGCGGCTGTTATCACTTTTGTGTTCGTTTCCTGCTCTTTGGAAGGTGGGGAGACACTTGCAAGGATTGTCCTTGCAAGTGTCCCCACCTTCTAAAGTCCCACCTTTCAAGTGGGAAGGTCAGAACCGCTTGACCCCTCCCCCCCCCCCCCCCTCGCCGCCATGATTTACACCACTGCAGAGACATCAAGCTGTCCGCGATCGAAAACATGTTAAGGTACAAGATCAGCAACCTTACAGCGGAACACTGGAAGAACAACCTTAGCCACGTAACCTTGAAGCAAAGTTCAGACTTGACACGTCTGAAAGTGATTACATTCAGCTCACCGTTATCCAGCAGGGTGAGGGATAAACTGGAGAGAGTGACTCCAGCTCCGAGCTATCCGGCATTGAGCCAACCCAAGATGACTGACTGCTTTTGATAAATGAGAAAAGCCCTTATCAGGGCTACCAATATTTTGCTAGTTGGGGTGCATTTTTCCTTAAATTCATTTTCCTTCAATTTATCTTTCCTTAAATTCGGAGGGTGTTTTTCGGAGTTCATGTTTTATTGCGATAGCAATTATATGGACACTCTCGGCTGATTTTCGCCGTCGCCGTCTGTCGACGCCGTCATTTCCCGAATATGTATATGCATGTGTATATATAAAAAAGGCGTAAAGAAAAATAAATCAGTACAAAAAAATTCCAAACCACCTGACCGGGGATTCGAACCAGCAACCCCTCGCTCCGCAGCCTGCTGCGCTAGCCAACACACACACGCCATGCTCGGGCCGGCTATATAACGGCGAGCTATTCATATGCACCATTTGCCGCTCGCGGTACGCAGATCTCGGAACAGCTTGAGCGTGTTTTCTATCACGCAACGCTTTTACAGTTTCTTTCAAATTGAAAACTGCCCTTGAGACGCGCACGAAAAAGTGGCTCCCTTCTGTACCACTCATGATGTAGAAGGAAAAAAAACACTGGGCACACTTGGCGTCAGACGCCACCGCGTGGCAGGAGACGCAGAGGGGTCATTCCACGTGCCGCAGTTTAAAAGAAAAAGAAGTATCAAACACAGTCGGAAAGTCATATAATCATATGATCAATCGTTGGCCAATCCCCCCTGAGTGGGTATGAGCCATGTCAAAGGCAACAACAACAACAGCGTTGGCTTCTGCATTACGGACACTCGCAGCGCGTTGCTCAAATACAAACACTTAACAACTGCGACAGTTGTTAGTTCACGGTTGTCCTGTGTATACCTATGCGTTCTTTTCGAGCGTCCTTCTTCGTGCTGCGGCGGCGCGTTGCAAGTATCGAGCTGCTTGTCGTTCTTCGTGTGACAAACTAATTTCTTGCTATCGCATTCATTGCTTCGGCATGGTGGCGAAACTGTGACTTTTTTTTTTGGCGGAAATTGGGAGTTTATAGCAGTTTACTTATTGATAATCCCCAATTCTCCTGAAGTCGGAGTTTCCAATTTTCCATTTTTCTCAGTGCTCCGAAATCTTAGATGCAATGGTATCTAACCACGAGACAATCAGAACACACGGAGCGTAATTTAATTGTCTGGGATGTCCCAGCACTCAAACACATATACAGTTAATGTACTTGAATACAGAACATGTACGTATTTCCGTATTACAATCTTAGAGCTTGTGTTAGTATACGACAGCGTATACTTGTAATCGACAAAAGAATATTTTAAGACGTTGTTGTCACTGATGAAAGCGCACTCCTTTCGAGTGATGATTCTCGACCTCTGAAGAGGGGGTTGTATCAACATGGAAAATGATAATTCGCTGCACCACTGAACTACTTCTGAGTAGTAGAGGCACTGCTCGGTTCGTCTACTCACAAGTAGTTCAGCAGGGCAGCGAAATATCATTTGACATATTGATACGACCCCCTCTTCAGAGGTCGAAAATCATCACTCGAAAGGAGTGCGCTTAAATCAGTGACAACAACGTCGTAAAATATTCTTGTGTCGATTACAAGTATGCGCTTCCGTATATTAACACAAGCTTTAAGATTATGAAAGGGAAAATTGACACCCACCCGTTTGTAGCACGAAGCCACAAGGAAATCCGTACGGATTTCTGAGAAAGAAAAGCTTCTTAGTTGCCGAAAAATTCATCCTGGTCCGGGGTTCAAACCCGGGACCAACGCCTTTCTGGGGCGCTTGCTCTACCAATTGAGCTAACCAGGAAGCTAGCAATTGGCAGCGCGGGGGGCGAATTCATCGACAACTCGAAGCACATGGACACAAGTATTGCAAATGAGTACTGCGGAATCCCGCAAGGTGGCGGAAGGGTTATGAAAGGGAAAATTGACAACCACCAGTTTGTAGCACGAAGCCACAAGGAAATCCATACGGATTTTTCAGAAAGAAAAGCTTCTTCGTTGCCGAAAAATTCGTCCTGGTCCGGGGTTCGATCCCGGGACCAACGCCTTTACGGGGTGGTCGCTCTACCAATTGAGCTAACAGAAAGCTTTTTTTTTTTTTTTATTTATTGCCTGGCTTGGACAATGTACAGGGCAATCATTGCACACTCACAGAATACAAAGGATAGAATACAGATAGAGAATACAAAGGAACAAGCATTGCCATCAGTCCCATTTGGACTGATGTTGTCCGCTTAAAAATACTTAAGGGTTGCCAGAGGTTCAAACCTTGACAACCATTCTGGCACGATCTCCTGTATTTTACTACACTCAATGAATGCAGACATGCTTTTCCTGAAATAAATTACTGCTGGCTTAGCATCCGGGTCGAAGTGGTATCCGGCCATTCGCGCACGCCATATACAGTGGAGACCGGTCAACATGACTACATCAAATGGGACCCCATCATCATTCTTTACTGCGAGATACCTTATCCCGTGTGGATCCAATGGAAAATCTTTCTTTAGTGTCCTTTGCAAAATGTCCCAAAAATATACCCCTTCCCAACAGTGCAAAAAAACATGGTCTATTGTTTCTGGCTTCTTACATATCAAGCAGTGTGACCCCCATGGTGTAAAAAGGCCCCGTTCTTCTGTGAATGTCTTTACTGATAGTGTTCCTGTGTGTAATTTAAAGAAAAAAGTTTTCACCCCTGTAGGTACCTGCATCTTTTTCACCCGCTTCAGTACATTCTGTCCCGGTCTTCCACTGTATATGGCCCTGTACAATGGTACTGGCAAAACCATATCACATAAATCTCTGTACAATTCTTTATACAATAATAAATTATGTTTATACAATACAATATATAAACATAATGGAAGAAATCTACAGCGGATCCACAGCCACGATAGTCCTCCATAAAGAAAGCGATAGAATCCCAATAAAGAAGGGCGTACGACAGGGAGACACGATCTCTCCAATGCTATTCACAGCGTGTTTACAGGAGGTTTTCAGGGCCCTAGATTGGGAAGAGTTAGGGATAAGAGTTAATGGAGAGTATCTCAGTAACCTGCGATTCGCTGATGACATTGCATTGATGAGTAACGCGGGAGACGAATTACAGCTTATGATTACTGAACTGGATACGGAAAGTAGAAGAGTAGGTCTGAAAATTAATATGCATAAAACTAAAGTAATGTGGAACAATCTTGGCAGACAACAGCGCTTTGCGATAGGTGGCGAGACACTTGAAGTTGTAAAGGAGTCCGTCTACTTAGGACAGGTAGTAACCGCGGAGCCGAACCATGAGAGTGAAATAACTAGAAGAATAAGGATGGGATGGGGCTCATTCGGCAAGCATTATCAAATCATGAATGGTAGTCTACCACTATCCCTCAAGAGGAAGGTATATAACAGCTGCATCTTACCGGCACTTACCTACGGAGCAGAAACCTGGAGACTTACAAAGAGGGTTCAACTTAAACTGAGGACGACGCAGCGAGCGATGGAAAGGAAAATGATAGGTGTAACCTTAAGAGACAGGAAGAGAGCAGAGTGGGTCAGGGAACAAACGGGGGTTAAGGATATCATAGTTGAAATCAAGAAGAAGAAATGGATATGGGCCGGGCACGTAGCACGTCGACAGGATAACCGCTGGTCATTAAGGGTAACTGACTGGATTCCAAGAGATGGCAAACGCGTGAGGGGGAGACAGAAAATTAGGTGGGTAGATGAGATTAAGAAGTTTGCAGGTATAACGTGGCAGCAGAAAGCACAGGACCGGGTTGATTGGCGAAACATGGGAGAGGCCTTTGCCCTGCAGTGGGCGTAGACAGGCTGATGATGATGATGATGATGACAATTCTTTTCTTCTAACACTTGATAGATAATCCAAAGAAAAACGAACAGATAAAAAACGTACACTGTCTACCACTTCCTTGAGATAGCCGCGCAACGTAACGGGCCGGCTCTCAGTAGTGACAACCAGTTCCGATAAGGCACTGCCTAACCTTCGTTGGCATACCGTACGCAAAAACGGATCACTGACGTCACGGAAAAACAAAAATCTATTTACTAATTGTCTCACAAATAGGTGCGCCAAACCGAGACCTCCGTCCTTCACGCGCCTGAACTAATTGGTCCGGCTGCACCTTTCCCATTCCGAGCCCCATATAAAAACTGCGAATACTCTGTGCAGCCTTTGCACGTTGATCCTTGAACAATGTAGCACCTGCATCACATACCAGAGCTTAGTGATAAAAAACATGTTGCACACAGTTGCCCTAGCAAAAACAGACAGGTTCGTGCTTTTCCACCTGTCTGCTTTTTCCTTTGTCTCTTTTCTTTGACGCGACCAATAATCTTCGCTGCCTTCATAACATTCAAGGGGAACACCAAGGTACCTTGTCGGTGTTTCCGTCCAGTACAAGTTCGCAAAATGCTTCGGTTTTGAAGACCACCTTCCGTGCCAAAGCCCCAGAGATTTCCCCCAGTTAACGCGGCTCCCTGTGACGTTACAAAAATGTTTCACCACACTTATCGTTTCCTCTACACTTTCTCTGTTCGTACAACACACCGCAATGTCATCTGCATACGCCAGCAGCTTAACTTCAGCTGCCGCCAAGTTGAAGCCACGTATTTTATCGCTTTCATTTATCGTCAAACACATCGCTTCTATGTAAATACAAAACAAAAGTGGACTGAGGGGGGCAGCCCTGACGCACAGAACGCATTACGTGAATGGGGGGCCCCCCAAAGACTTGTTTACAACTAAACGTGTTGTGCAGTTCTGGTACGCCAAGGCCACTCCCTCCCTGATGATGGAACCAATATTAATATGATCTAAGATGACAAACAAAATATCATGCGCCACACAATCAAAAGCTTTCTCCAGGTCTATCTGGAGCACTGCAACGCGAAGTAACTCTTCGTCACAACACTCTAGCACGCACCGCATCTTGTGAATGTTTGAGCTAATAGCTCTGCCTTTAATTCCACAGGTTTGGTGCTCTCCAACAATTTCTTTAATGACACCTTGAAGTCGCGCTGCCAGAACCTTCATAAAAATCTTATAGTCAACATTGGTCAGCGATATGGGCCTATACGATGTCACCAGTTTAAGTTTTTCCACTTCGTCCGTTTTAGGAATTAATATCGTATGCGCTTTGCTAAAGGAAGGCGGCAGAGTTTTCCGTTCGTACGCCTCATTGAACAGCTCTGCTAACCCCGGGGACAGTTCTTTTCTAAACGTCTTATACCACGCAGCGGTTAGGCCATCGGGTCCCGGTGACTTTCCGGGGTTCAAATGACCAATCGCGCTTTCCACTTCGCCTTCCGTTATTTTGCCTTCTAAAAGCTTTTTTGTGTCGTCGCTAAGCCGCGGCATGCGCTGAAGAAACTCTTCTTTAAAACCGTGTACATTCACTTCTCGAAATGCAAAAAGTGACTGATAATAAGCAAAAAAAGCCCGTCCAATGGTTTCATTGTCGCTCGCGAGAGTCCCGTTGCAATAGACCGTATCAATGTGGTTTCGGCGTCCTTGCGCTTTTTCGAGACCAAGCGCCCTTTTAGTGGGCGTCTCCCCCGCGACAAGATCATTTGCTCGAGCGCGAACCCAGGCGCCTTGATAACGCTCTTTGTCATAATGTTCTAACTTTTCTTTGACACTGCGCACCTCGTCTTTACAAGTCCCAGGCTCCCGACTTTCGAGAGCTATCAGCTGCTGCAGTGTTTTCTTCAGACTTCATTCTCTTATTTGCGCTTCGAATTTTAGCGAGCTCGATCTGTCCAGCGCTTTCATTTTCACCTTCTGCTTTAAACACTCCCATTTCTCTGCTACAGTTTCCGTTTTTTCCCTACGCACTTCATTAATGGTCTCGTGCACTGCTTCTAAAAAGGGTTCATCTTTTAATAACAACACGTTCAGTTTCCATAAATCCCAGTTAAATGTCTTACGCTGTTTCTTCATGCCTATGCGACACACAACCAAACAGTGATCTGAAAACGACACTGGCTCAACCGAAAAATTGTGACACATAGGCAAAATATCTAGGGATAGGTATATGCGGTCTAAACGCGCATGGCTATTGCCTTGAAATCGCGTGTACATCACTTCGCGATTTGCTGCGACACATTCATACACATCATCCAAGTCATTTTCGTTTATTAATTTGCCTAGCACGTCACTGCTTTTGTCACGAACGCCAGTGCTATTGACTCTATCGCGAGCACTTAAAACACAGTTAAAATCCCCTAACAAAACAACCATCTTATCACACTTCGTCCACTGAAACAGGTTAGAAAAAAACTGAGCACGCTCTTCTACACCATTCGGTGCGTATATGCATATTACTCTGAATTCAGTGGCACAATAAAAGAAATCACAATAAACGATTATACCTGACTGGCATGAAAGTACACTCTGAACAAGAAGGCCTTGCAATTTTTTCACAAAAAGAACACAACCAGCGGACGTTCCAATCGCATGGCTTACGACCGCGTAATATCGGTCAGTGAAACGGCGCACCATGCTCCCGGTCTCCTCCTCTCCGTCTACCTTGGTTTCCTGGACGGCTAGGACGTCTATATCTTGGTCTGTGAGCAACCGCAAGAGCTGACTTTGTCTACGCCTAGCCGCCAACCCTCTGACGTTAAGCGTAGCTATGCTCAGTGACGGAGTCAGTGCCATGGTGACTTATTCGCTAAAGGAGTAGGCCCCGGAGCATGGCGCTTACCTTTCACGACCAGCCCTCGGCTAGCCGCCTCCAAGACCATCCTGCTTGCCGTCGTTCTTTTGTTTCGCACTGTCCCCAGGCTCCCTGCCTGTCGGAATCTTCGGCGTGGGTCTCAAAGTCATCCGCCTCCCTTGAGGAGTCTTTGCAGGCGGCTCCTCGCTGTTAGTTGCCGCCGTCTGGTCAGGTTCCGCCGTCTCGTCGCGCGCACGTTTCATGGTGGCACTGGTGACAACCATCTCGTCTCCACTTCCTGACGTGCATCCCTGGGGTTCTGCTGCCTCGTCCACCTCCCCTAGCACCGCTGCCTCTTTAAGCCGTGCAGGTTCAGCTGCTGGCGGGGCCCTGACAAGTGCTGTCATGTGCTGAGGAGCCACCACACCCTTTTGTGTGTCAGTCAGTGCCGACAACCCGGTTCGCGCAAGGACCACTGGGCTGCCGGCTCCTTTAGCGGCATCCTCCGTCTCGGCCGCGTCCATGACGTGCTCAGCAACTGTCTCGTTCTGTCCTGGCCCAGTTGCAGAGGCGTACGTCCTCACGCAGTCTGTTTCAGCGTGTCCAAAGCGTCTACAGCGGGAGCACCGGGGGACCTTGCATTCGCGGCGGACGTGCCCTGTGCCCTGGCAGCGTAAGCACTGCATCGGCCGACCAGGCACAACCACCAAGGCCAGCTCTCCATCTACGCGGATCTGATGTGGAAGGTCCTCAACCTTGAAGCCGCTCTTCAATTTCAGAAGCACTGTCCTTGCTGTTGAGCACTTGTCTGCCATGCCCGGGACGCGCCACCGCTCACGGCTCACATCCACCACCTTGCCAAATGCTGCTAGTGAAGCCCGCACGTCTTCGTCACTCACCCCGTGCAGCAGCCAGTGCAGCCGGAGCTTCACCTGTTGGTCCTGCGGGTCGACGACCACGCAGCGCCGCCCCTTGACCTGGAGCTCCTTCAAGGCGAGTAGGCGTTTCGTGGGAGCCGCATCGTTGAATGTCACCGCCCACAAGTGGTTAACCTGGTACGCTCCGAGGCTGACAACATCCGGCAGCAGGCCCGTCGGCGTCAGTGCGTCTCTAAAATCTTCGACCTTATACGGCCTGGCACGTACATCACCGTGTAAAAACACGGTGTTGTTGACTATTCGTCCTTTCGGCAGTTGAGGCAAAATAAACTGATATTCTTTATCGTGGCCAGCGTTCCTGTTTCCGCGGCCCATACTGGCCGCTATCGCCGCTCCACTGGAGCACATGATTCTACGAACCGCTCAGCTCGGCTGCCGGAAGCAGAATGAGCTAACAGAAAGCTAGCGATTGGCAGCGCGAGGGCGAATTCATCGACAATTCGAAGCACATGGACACAAGTATTGCAAATGAGTTCAGCGGAATCCCGCACAAGGTGGCGGAAGGGTTATGAAAGGGAAAATATACAACCACCAGTTTGTAGCACGAAGCTACAAGGAAATTCGTACGGATTTCTCAGAGAGAAAAGCTTCTTAGTTGCCCAAAAATTCGTCCTGGTCCGGAGTTCGAACCCGGGACCACCGCCTTTCCGGGGCGGTCGCTCTACAAATTGAGCTAACCAGGAAGCTAGCAATTGGCAGCGCGAGGGCGAATTCATCGACAACTCGAAGCACATGGACACAAGTATTGCAAATGAGTTCTGCGGAATCCCGCAAGGTGGCGGAAGGGTTATGAAAGGGAAAATTGACAACCACCAGTTTGTAGCACGAAGCCACAAGGAAATCCCTACGGATTTCTCAGAAAGAAAAGCTTCTTAGTTGCCGAAAAATTCGTCCTGTTCCGGGGTTCAAACCCGGGACCAACGCCTTTCCGGGGCGGTCGCTCTACCAATTGAGCTAACCAGGAAAGCTAGCAATTGGCAGCTCGAGGGCGAATTCATCGACAACTCGAAGCACATGGACACAAGTATTGGAAATGAGTTCTGCGGAATCCCGCAAGGTGGCGAAAGGGTTATGAAAGGGAAAATTGACATACACCAGTTTGTAGCACGAAGCCACAAGGAAATCCTTACGGATTTAAAAGAAAGAAAAGCTTCTTTATTGCCGAAAAATTAGTCCAGGTCCGGGGTTCGAACCCGGGACCAACGCCTTTCCGGGGTGGTCGCTCTACCAAGTGAGCTAACCAGGAAGCTAGCAATTGGCATCGCGAGGGCGAATTCATCGACAACTCGAAGCACATGGACACAAGTATTGCAAATGAGTTCTGCGGTATCCCGCAAGGTGGCGGAAGGGTTATGAAAGGAAAAATTGACAACCACCAGTTTTTAGCACGAAGCCACAAGGAAATCCCTACGGATTTCTCAGGAAGAAAAGCTTCTTAGTTGCCGAAAAATTAGTCCTGGTCCGGGGTTGAAACCCGGGACCAACGCCTTTCCGGGGCGCTCGCTCAACCAATTGAGCTAACCAGGAAGCTAGCAATTGGCAGCGCGAGGGCGAATTCATCGACAACTCGAAGCACATGGACACAAGTATTGCAAATGAGTTCTGCAAAATCCCGCAAGGTGACGGAAGGGTTATGAAAGGGAAAATTGACATACACCAGTTTGTAGCACGAAGCCACAAGGAAATCCGTACGGATTTCTCAGAAAGAAAAGCTTCTTAGTTGCTTAAAAATTCGTCCTGGTCCGGGGTTCGAACCCGGGACCAACGCCTTTCCGGGGCGGTCGCTCTGCCACTTGAGCTAACCAGGAAGCTAGCAATTGGCAGCGCGAGGGCGAATTCATCGACAACTCGAAGCACATGGACACAAGTATTGCAAATGAGTTCTGCGGAATCCCGCAAGGTGGCGGAAGGGTTATGAAAGGGAAAATTGACAACTACCAGTTTGTAGCACGAAGCCACAAGGAAATCCGTACGGATTTCTCAGAGAGAAAAGCTTCTTAGTTGCCGAAAAATTCGTCCTGGTCCGGGGTTCGAACCCGAGACCAACGCCTTTCTGGGGCGGTCGCTCTACCAATTGAGCTAACCAGGAAGCTACCAATTGGCAGCGCGAGGGCGAATTCATCGACCACTCGAAGCACATGGACACAAGTATTGCAAATCAGTTCTGCGGAATCCCGCAAGGTTGCGGAAGGATTATGAAAGAGAAAATTGACAACCACCAGTTTGTAGCACGAAGCCACAAGGAAATCCCTACGGATTTCTCAGAAACAAAAGCTTCTTAGTTGCCGAAAAATTCGTCCTGGTCCGGGGTTCGAACCCGGGACCAACGCCTTTCCGGGGTGGTGGCTCTACCAATCGAGCTAACAAGGAAGCTAGCAATTGGCAGCGCTAGGGCGAATTCATCGACAACTCGAAGCACATGGACACAAGTATTGCAAATGAGTTCTGCGGAATCTCGCAAGGTGGCGGAAGGGTTATGAAAGGGAAAATTGACAACCACCAGTTTGTAGCACGAAGCCACAAGGAAATCCCTACGGATTTCTCAGAAAGAAAAGCTTCTTAGTTGCCGAAAAATTCGTCCTGGTCCGGGGTTTGAACCCGGGACCAACGCCTTTCCGGGGCGGTCGCTCTACCAATTAAGCTAACCAGGAAGCTAGCAATTGGCAGCGCGAGGGCGAATTCATCGACAACTCGAAGCACATGGACACAAGTATTGCAAATGAGTTCTGCGGAATCCCGCAAGGTGGCGAAAGGGTTATGAAAGGGAAAATTGACAACCACCAGTTTGTAGCACGAAGCCAGAAGGAAATCCGTACGGATTTCTCAGAAAGAAAAGCTTCTTTGTTGCCAAAAAATTCGTCCTGGTCCGGGGTTCGAACCCGGGACCAACGCCTTTCCGGGGCGGTCGCTCTACCAATTGAGCTAGTCAGGAAGCTAGGAAGTGGCAGCGCGACGGCGAATTCATCGACAAGTCGAAGCACATGGACACAAGTATTGCAAATGAGTTCTGCGGAATCCCGCAAGGTGGCGGAAGGGTTATGAAAGGGAAAATTGACAACCACCAGTTTTTAGCACGAAGCCACAAGGAAAATCCGTAGGGATTTCTCAGAAAGAAAAGCTTCTTAGTTGCCGAAAAATTCGTCCTGGTCCGGGGTTTCGAACCCGGGACCAACGCCTTTCCGGGGCGGTCGCTCTTCGAATTGAGCTAACCAGGAAGCTAGCAATTGGCAGCGCGAGGGCGAATTCATCGACAACTCGAAGCACATGGACACAAGTATTGCAAATGAGTTCTGCGGAATCCCGCAAGGTGGCGGAAGGATTATGAAAAAGAAAATTGACAACCACCAGTTTGTAGCACGAAGCCACAAGGAAATCCGTACGGATTTCTCAGAAAGAAAAGCTTCTTAGTTGCCGAAAAATTCGTCCTGGTCCGGGGTTCGAAACCCGGGACCAACGCCTTTCCGGGGTGGTCGCTCTACCAATTGAGCTAACCAGGAAAGCTAGCAATTGGCAGCGCGAGGGCGAATTCATCGACAACTCGAAGCACATGGACACAAGTATTGCAAATGAGTTCTGCGGAATCCCGCAAGGTGGCGGAAGGGTTATGCAAGGGAAAATTGACAACCACCAGTTTGTAGCACGGAAGCCACAAGGAAATCCGTACGGATTTCTCAGAAAGAAAAGCTTCTTAGTTGCCGAAAAATTAGTCCTGGTCCGGGGTTGAAACCCGGGACCAACGCCTTTCCGGGGCGCTCGCTCAACCAATTGAGCTAACCAGGAAGCTAGCAATTGGCAGCGCGAGGGCGAATTCATCGACAACTCGAAGCACATGGACACAAGTATTGCAAATGAGTTCTGCAAAATCCCGCAAGGTGACGGAAGGGTTATGAAAGGGAAAATTGACATACACCAGTTTGTAGCACGAAGCCACAAGGAAATCCGTACGGATTTCTCAGAAAGAAAAGCTTCTTAGTTGCCGAAAAATTCGTCCTGGTCCGGGGTTCGAACCCGGGACCAACGCCTTTCCGGGGCGGTCGCTCTGCCACTTGAGCTAACCAGGAAGCTAGCAATTGGCAGCGCGAGGGCGAATTCATCGACAACTCGAAGCACATGGACACAAGTATTGCAAATGAGTTCTGCGGAATCCCGCAAGGTGGCGGAAGGGTTATGAAAGGGAAAATTGACAACTACCAGTTTGTAGCACGAAGCCACAAGGAAATCCGTACGGATTTCTCAGAAAGAAAAGCTTCTTAGTTGCCGAAAAATTCGTCCTGGTCCGGGGTTCGAACCCGGGAGACCAACGCCTTTCTGGGGCGGTCGCTCTACCAATTGAGCTAACCAGGAAGCTAGCCAATTGGCAGCGCGAGGGCGAATTCATCGACCACTCGAAGCACATGGACACAAGTATTGCAAATCAGTTCTGCGGAATCCCGCAAGGTTGCGGAAGGATTATGAAAGAGAAAATTGACAACCACCAGTTTGTAGCACGAAGCCACAAGGAAATCCCTACGGATTTCTCAGAAACAAAAGCTTCTTAGTTGCCGAAAAATTCGTCCTGGTCCGGGGTTCGAACCCGGGACCAACGCCTTTCCGGGGTGGTGGCTCTACCAATCGAGCTAACCAAGGAAGCTAGCAATTGGCAGCGCTAGGGCGAATTCATCGACAACTCGAAGCACATGGACACAAGTATTGCAAATGAGTTCTGCGGAATCTCGCAAGGTGGCGGAAGGGTTATGAAAGGGAAAATTGACAACCACCAGTTTGTAGCACGAAGCCACAAGGAAATCCCTACGGATTTCTCAGAAAGAAAAGCTTCTTAGTTGCCGAAAAATTCGTCCTGGTCCGGGGTTTGAACCCGGGACCAACGCCTTTCCGGGGCGGTCGCTCTACCAATTAAGCTAACCAGGAAGCTAGCAATTGGCAGCGCGAGGGCGAATTCATCGACAACTCGAAGCACATGGACACAAGTATTGCAAATGAGTTCTGCGGAATCCCGCAAGGTGGCGAAAGGGTTATGAAAGGGAAAATTGACAACCACCAGTTTGTAGCACGAAGCCAGAAGGAAATCCGTACGGATTTCTCAGAAAGAAAAGCTTCTTTGTTGCCAAAAAATTCGTCCTGGTCCGGGGTTCGAACCCGGGACCAACGCCTTTCCGGGGCGGTCGCTCTACCAATTGAGCTAGTCAGGAAGCTAGGAAGTGGCAGCGCGACGGCGAATTCATCGACAAGTCGAAGCACATGGACACAAGTATTGCAAATGAGTTCTGCGGAATCCCGCAAGGTGGCGGAAGGGTTATGAAAGGGAAAATTGACAACCACCAGTTTTTAGCACGAAGCCACAAGGAAATCCGTAGGGATTTCTCAGAAAGAAAAGCTTCTTAGTTGCCGAAAAATTCGTCCTGGTCCGGGGTTTCGAACCCGGGACCAACGCCTTTCCGGGGCGGTCGCTCTTCGAATTGAGCTAACCAGGAAGCTAGCAATTGGCAGCGCGAGGGCGAATTCATCGACAACTCGAAGCACATGGACACAAGTATTGCAAATGAGTTCTGCGGAATCCCGCAAGGTGGCGGAAGGGATTATGAAAAAGAAAATTGACAACCACCAGTTTGTAGCACGAAGCCACAAGGAAATCCGTACGGATTTCTCAGAAAGAAAAGCTTCTTAGTTGCCGAAAAATTCGTCCTGGTCCGGGGTTCAAACCCGGGACCAACGCCTTTCTGGCCGCTCGCTCTACCAATTGAGCTAACCAGGAAGCTAGCAATTGGCAGCGCGAGGGCGAATTCATCGACAACTCGAAGCACATGGACACAAGTATTGCAAATGAGTTCTGCGGAATCCCGCAAGGTGGCGGAAGGGTTATGCAAGGGAAAATTGACAACCACCAGTTTGTAGCAGGAAGCCACAAGGAAATCCGTACGGATTTCTCAGAGAGAAAAGCTTCTTAGTTGACCGAAAAATTCGTCCTGGTCTGGAGTTCGAACCCGGGACCAACGCCTTTCCGGGGCGGTCGCTCTACCAATTGAGCTAACCTGGAAGTTAGCAATTGGCAGCGCGAGGGCGAATTCATCGAACACTCGAAGCACATGGACACAAGTATTGCAAATGAGTTCTGCGGAATCCCGCAAGGTGGCGGAAGGGTTATAAAAGGGAAAATTGACCACCGCCAGTTTGTAGCACGAAGCCACAAGGAAATCCGTACGGATTTCTCAGAAAGAAAAGCTTCTGAGTTGCCGAAAAATTCGTCCTGGTCCGGGGTTCAAACCCGGGACCAACGCCTTTCTGGGGCGCTCGCTCTACCAATTGAGCTAACCAGGAAGCTAGCAATTGGCAGCGCGAGGGCGAATTCATCGACAACTCGAAGCACATGGACACAAGTATTGCAAATGAGTTCTGCGGAATCCCGCAAGGTGACGGAAGGGTTATGAAAGGGAAAATTGACAACCACCAGTTTGTAGCACGAAGCCACAAGGAAATCCCTACGGATTTCTCAGAAAGAAAAGCTTCTTAGTTGCCGAAAAATTCGTCCTGGTCCGGGGTTTGAACCCGGGACCAACGCCTTTCCGGGGCGGTCGCTCTACCAATTAAGCTAACCAGGAAGCTAGCAATTGGCAGCGCGAGGGCGAATTCATCGACAACTCGAAGCACATGGACACAAGTATTGCAAATGAGTTCTGCGGAATCCCGCAAGGTGGCGAAAGGGTTATGAAAGGGAAAATTGACAACCACCAGTTTGTAGCACGAAGCCAGAAGGAAATCCGTACGGATTTCTCAGAAAGAAAAGCTTCTTTGTTGCCAAAAAATTCGTCCTGGTCCGGGGTTCGAACCCGGGACCAACGCCTTTCCGGGGCGGTCGCTCTACCGATTGAGCTAGTCAGGAAGCTAGGAAGTGGCAGCGCGACGGCGAATTCATCGACAAGTCGAAGCACATGGACACAAGTATTGCAAATGAGTTCTGCGGAATCCCGCAAGGTGGCGGAAGGGTTATGAAAGGGAAAATTGACAACCACCAGTTTTTAGCACGAAGCCACAAGGAAATCCGTAGGGATTTCTCAGAAAGAAAAGCTTCTTAGTTGCCGAAAAATTCGTCCTGGTCCGGGGTTTCGAACCCGGGACCAACGCCTTTCCGGGGCGGTCGCTCTTCGAATTGAGCTAACCAGGAAGCTAGCAATTGGCAGCGCGAGGGCGAATTCATCGACAACTCGAAGCACATGGACACAAGTATTGCAAATGAGTTCTGCGGAATCCCGCAAGGTTGGCGGAAGGATTATGAAAAGAGAAAATTGACAACCACCAGTTTGTAGCACGAAGCCACAAGGAAATCCCAACGGATTTCTCAGAAAGAAAAGCTTCTTACTTGCCGAAAAATTCGTCCTGGTCCGGGGTTCGAACCCGGGACAAACGCCTTTCCGGGGTGGTCGCTCTACCAATTGAGCTAACCAGGAAGCTAGCAATTGGCAGCGCTAGGGCGAATTCATCGACAACTCGAAGCACATGGACACAAGTATTGCAAATGAGTTCTGCGGAATCCCGCAAGGTGGCGGAAGGGATTATGAAAGGGAAAATTGACCACCACCAGTTTGTAGCACGAAGCCACAAGGAAATCCGTACGGATTTCTCAGAAAGAAAAGCTTCTTAGTTGCCGAAAAATTCGTCCAGGTCCGGGGTTCGAACCCGGGACCAACGCCTTTCCGGGGTGGTCGCTCTACCAATTGAGCTAACCAGGAAGCTAGCAATTGGCAGCGCGAGGGCGAATTCATCGACAACTCGAAGCACATGGACACAAGTATTGCAAATGAGTTCTGCGGAATCCCGCAAGGTGGCGGAAGGGTTATGAAAGAGGGAAAATTGACCACCACCAGTTTGTAGCACGAAGCCACAAGGAAATCCGTACGGATTTCTCAGAAAGAAAAGCTTCTTAGTTGCCGAAAAATTCGTCCAGGTCCGGGGTTCGAACCCGGGACCAACGCCTTTCCGGGGTGGTCGCTCTACCAGTGAGTTAACCAGGAAGCTAGCAATTGGCAGCGCGAGGGCGAATTCATCGACAACTCGAAGCACATGGACACAAGTATTGCAAATGAGTTCTGCGGAATCCCGCAAGGTGGCGGAAAGGGTTATGAAAGGGAAAATTGACAACCACCAGTTTGTAGCACGAAGCCACAAGGAAATCCTACGGATTTGAAAGAAAGAAAAGCTTCTTTATTGCCGAAAAATTAGTCCAGGTCCGGGGTTCGAACCCGGGACCAACGCCTTTCCGGGGCGGTCGCTCTACCAAGTGAGCTAACCAGGAAGCTAGCAATTGGCAGCGCGAGGGCGAATTCATCGACAACTCGAAGCACATGGACACAAGTATTGCAAATGAGTTCTGCGGAATCCCGCAAGGTGGCGGAAGGGTTATGAAAGGAAAAATTGACAACCACCAGTTTGTAGCACGAAGCCACAAGGAAATCCCGTACGGATTTCTCAGAAAGAAAAGCTTCTTAGTTGCCGAAAAATTAGTCCTGGTCCGGGGTTGAAACCCGGGACCAACGCCTTTCCGGGGCGCTCGCTCAACCAATTGAGCTAACCAGGAAGCTAGCAATTGGCAGCGCGAGGGCGAATTCATCGACAACTCGAAGCACATGGACACAAGTATTGCAAATGAGTTCTGCAGGAATCCCGCAAGGTGGACGGAAGGGTTATGAAAGGGAAAATTGACATACACCAGTTTGTAGCACGAAGCCACAAGGAAATCCGTACGGATTTCTCAGAAAGAAAAGCTTCTTAGTTGCTTAAAAATTCGTCCTGGTCCGGGGTTCGAACCCGGGACCAACGCCTTTCCGGGGCGGTCGCTCTGCCACTTGAGCTAACCAGGAAGCTAGCAATTGGCAGCGCGAGGGCGAATTCATCGACAACTCGAAGCACATGGACACAAGTATTGCAAATGAGTTCTGCGGAATCCCGCAAGGTGGCGGAAGGGTTATGAAAGGGAAAATTGACAACCACCAGTTTGTAGCACGAAGCCACAAGGAAATCCGTACGGATTTCTCAGAGAGAAAAGCTTCTTAGTTGCCGAAAAATTCGTCCTGGTCCGGGGTTCGAACCCGAGACCAACGCCTTTCTGGGGTGGTCGCTCTACCAATTGAGCTAACCAGGAAGCTACCAATTGGCAGCGCGAGGGCGAATTCATCGACCACTCGAAGCACATGGACACAAGTATTGCAAATCAGTTCTGCGGAATCCCGCAAGGTTGCGGAAGGATTATGAAAGAGAAAATTGACAACCACCAGTTTGTAGCACGAAGCCACAAGGAAATCCGTACGGATTTCTCAGAAAGAAAAGCTTCTTAGTTGCCGAAAAATTCGTCCTGGTCCGGGGTTCGAACCCGGGACCAACGCCTTTCCGGGGTGGTCGGCTCTACCAATGAGCTAACCAGGAAGCTAGCAATTGGCAGCGCGAGGGCGAATTCATCGACAACTCGAAGCACATGGACACAAGTATTGCAAATGAGTTCTGCGGAATCCCGCAAGGTGGCGGAAGGGTTATGAAAGGGAAAATTGACAACCACCAGTTTGTAGCACGAAGCCACAAGGAAATCCGTACGGGATTTCTCAGAAAGAAAAGCTTCTTAGTTGCCGAATAATTCGTCCTGGTCGCGGTTTCGAACCCGGGACCAACGCCTTTCCGGGGCGGTCGCTCTACCAATTGAGGTAACCAGGAAGCAAGCAATTGGCAGCGCGAGGGCGAATTCATCGACAACTCGAAGCACATGGATAATAATAATAATAATAATATCTGGGGTTTAACGTCCCAGAACCACCATATGATTATGAGAGACGCCGTAGTGGAGGGCTCCGGAAATTTCGACCACCTGGGGTTCTTTAACGTGCACCTAAATCTAAGCACACGGGCCTCAAGCATTTTCGCCTTCCATCGAAAATGCGGCCGCCGCGGCCGGGATTCGATCCCGCGACCTGCGGGTCAGCAGTCGAGCACCATAACCACTAGAACACCGCGGCGGGTCGAAGCACATGGACACAAGTATTGCAAATGAGTTCTGCGGAATCCCGCAAGGAGGCGGAAGGATTTTGAAAAACAAAATTGACAACCACCAGTTTGTAGCACGAAGCCTCAAGGAAATCCGTACGGATTTCTCAGAAAGAAAAGCTTCTTAGTTGGCGAAAACTTCGTCCTGGTCCGGGGTTCGATCCCGGGACCAACGCCTTTCCGGGGTGGTCGCTCTAGCAAGTGAGCTAACCAGGAAGCTAGCAATTGGCATCGCGAGGGCGAATTCATCGACAACTCGAAGCACATGGACACAAGTATTGCAAATGAGTTCTGCGGAATCCTGCAAGGTGGCGGAAGGGTTATGAAAGGAAAAATTGACAACCACCAGTTTGTAGCACGAAGCCACAAGGAAATCCCTACGGATTTCTCAGGAAGAAAAGCTTCTTAGTTGCCGAAAAATTAGTCCTGGTCCGGGGTTGAAACCCGGGACCAACGCCTTTCCGGGGCGCTCGCTCAACCAATTGAGCTAACCAGGAAGCTAGCAATTGGCAGCGCGAGGGCGAATTCATCGACAACTCGAAGCACATGGACACAAGTATTGCAAATGAGTTCTGCAGAATCCCGCAAGGTGACGGAAGGGTTATGAAAGGGAAAATTGACATACACCAGTTTGTAGCACGAAGCCACAAGGTAATCCGTACGGATTTCTCAGAAAGAAAAGCTTCTTAGTTGCTTAAAAATTCGTCCTGGTCCGGGGTTCGAACCCGGGACCAACGCCTTTCCGGGGCGGTCGCTCTGCCACTTGAGCTAACCAGGAAGCTAGCAATTGGCAGCGCGAGGGCGAATTCATCGACAACTCGAAGCACATGGACACAAGTATTGCAAATGAGTTCTGCGGAATCCCGCAAGGTGGCGGAAGGGTTATGAAAGGGAAAATTGACAACTACCAGTTTGTAGCACGAAGCCACAAGGAAATCCGTACGGGTTTCTCAGAGAGAAAAGCTTCTTAGTTGCCGAAAAATTCGTCCTCTACCGGGGTTCGAACCCGAGACCAACGCCTTTCTGGGGCGGTCGCTCTACCAATTGAGCTAACCAGGATTTTTTTTTTTTTCTTTATTTCCTTTATTCAATAGAAGTACATGAGAGAAACAAGCATGCAACACAGAATTGTCTGATCACTAGCCGTTCAGCTAGATCGTTTAAATTAAAAAGTACTTAACTTTAACAAGTTCATCCAGAAGTGTTATCCACTCTGGGGGATCACTTATTGATTTCAGTACATCTCGCACATAGATCACTTGTTCCAAAAAGTAATGATTTGCCGGAAACACCTTCAAATGCGCATGTCTGACGTCCATTCTCGTACGCCAGACACTATGCATGCACATGAGCATAAGCATATCGCATGGCACTTCATCGCCTACCGCGCATGGCAAGTAGCGAATCCCAAAGGGGCTTAATGGTCACAAGGTTTTTTTTCCTACGGGACCAGAGTGATCCTTTTCTTCGAACGGTGATCCAAGTGCGATTACAAGATTCTCTCCAAGACTTCGTAATATCAACGTATTCCTTGAGGGCACAGAAATTGTCCACCTTTTTATGTGAAGTTGTAGCTTCAATGGAGATTATTGAGCTAACCAGGAAGCTACCAATTGGCAGCGCGAGGGCGAATTCATCGACCACTCGAAGCACATGGACACAAGTATTGCAAATCAGTTCTGCGGAATCCCGCAAGGTTGCGGAAGGATTATGAAAGAGAAAATTGACAACCACCAGTTTGTAGCACGAAGCCACAAGGAAATCCCTACGGATTTCTCAGAAACAAAAGCTTCTTAGTTGCCGAAAAATTCGTCCTGGTCCGGGGTTCGAACCCGGGACCAACGCCTTTCCGGGGTGGTGGCTCTACCAATCGAGCTAAGAAGGAAGCTAGCAGTTGGCAGCGCTAGGGCGAATTCATCGACAACTCGAAGCACATGGACACAAGTATTGCAAATGAGTTCTGCGGAATCTCGCAAGGTGGCAGAAGGGTTATGAAAGGGAAAATTGACAACCACCAGTTCGTAGCACGAAGCCACAAGAAAATCCGTACGGATTTCTCAGAAAGAAAAGCTTCTTAGTTGCCGAAAAATTCGTCCAGGTCCGGGGTTCGAACCCGGGACCAACGCCTTTCCGGGGTGGTCGCTCTACCAGTGAGTTAACCAGGAAGCTAGCAATTGGCAGCGCGAGGGCGAATTCATCGACAACTCGAAGCACATGGACACAAGTATTGCAAATGAGTTCTGCGGAATCCCGCAAGGTGGCGAAAGGGTTATGAAAGGGAAAATTGACATACACCAGTTTGTAGCACGAAGCCACAAGGAAATCCTTACGGATTTAAAAGAAAGAAAAGCTTCTTTATTGCCGAAAAATTAGTCCAGGTCCGGGGTTCGAACCCGGGACCAACGCCTTTCCGGGGCGGTCGCTCTACCAAGTGAGCTAACCAGGAAGCTAGCAATTGGCATCGCGAGGGCGAATTCATCGACAACTCGAAGCACATGGACACAAGTATTGCAAATGAGTTCTGCGGAATCCCGCAAGGTGGCGGAAGGGTTATGAAAGGAAAAATTGACAACCACCAGTTTGTAGCACGAAGCCACAAGGAAATCCCTACGGATTTCTCAGGAAGAAAAGCTTCTTAGTTGCCGAAAAATTAGTCCTGGTCCGGGGTTGAAACCCGGGACCAACGCCTTTCTGGGGCGCTCGCTCAACCAATTGAGCTAACCAGGAAGCTAGCAATTGGCAGCGCGAGGGTGAATTCATCGACAACTCGAAGCACATGGACACAAGTATTGCAAATGAGTTCTGCGGAATCCCGCAAGGTGGCGGAAGGGTTATGAAAGGGAAAATTGACAAACACCAGTTTGTAGCACGAAGCCACAAGGAAATCCGTAGGGATTTCTCAGAAAGAAAAGCTTCTTAGTTGCCGAATAATTCGTCCTGGTCGCGGTTTCGAACCCGGGACCAACGCCTTTCCGGGGCGCTCGCTCTACCAATTGAGCTAACCAGGAAGCTAGCAATTGGCAGCGCGAGGGCGAATTCATCGACAACTCGAAGCACATGGACACAAGTATTGCAAATGAGTTCTGCGGAATCCCGCAAGGTGGCGGAAGGGTTATGCAAGGGAAAATTGACAACCACCAGTTTGTAGCAGGAAGCCACAAGGAAATCCGTACGGATTTCTCAGAGAGAAAAGCTTCTTAGTTGACGAAAAATTCGTCCTGGTCTGGAGTTCGAACCCGGGACCAACGCCTTTCCGGGGCGGTCGCTCTACCAATTGAGCTAACCTGGAAGTTAGCAATTGGCAGCGCGAGGGCGAATTCATCGAACACTCGAAGCACATGGACACAAGTATTGCAAATGAGTTCTGCGGAATCCCGCAAGGTGGCGGAAGGGTTATAAAAGGGAAAATTGACCACCGCCAGTTTGTAGCACGAAGCCACAAGGAAATCCGTACGGATTTCTCAGAAAGAAAAGCTTCTGAGTTGCCGAAAAATTCGTCCTGGTCCGGGGTTCAAACCCGGGACCAACGCCTTTCCGGGGCGCTCGCTCTACCAATTGAGCTAACCAGGAAGCTAGCAATTGGCAGCGCGAGGGCGAATTCATCGACAACTCGAAGCACATGGACACAAGTATTGCAAATGAGTTCTGCGGAATCCCGCAAGGTGACGGAAGGGTTATGAAAGGGAAAATTGACAACCACCAGTTTGTAGCACGAAGCCACAAGGAAATCCCTACGGATTTCTCAGAAAGAAAAGCTTCTTAGTTGCCGAAAAATTCGTCCTGGTCCGGGGTTTGAACCCGGGACCAACGCCTTTCCGGGGCGGTCGCTCTACCAATTAAGCTAACCAGGAAGCTAGCAATTGGCAGCGCGAGGGCGAATTCATCGACAACTCGAAGCACATGGACACAAGTATTGCAAATGAGTTCT
>JALIZH010021213.1:0-21951 GCA_030522465.1 Rhipicephalus appendiculatus | reverse complement strand
CAGAACGGGTACCCAGCGTTGGTCGTCAGGGTGATAGATCTGACGGTAAAGAACGCGGTTGTTGAGCTTGAACTGCGTCAGCTGTCGACGAAGGCGGGGATTTGGCGGCCGCGAATTTCCCTGAAGACGATCTGTTATGCGTCTACAGTAAGAGTCAGCGAGTTGGTGCGTTAGGATCGAGCCGTGGTCGTCGGGAGGAATCTGATCAATAGCGGCCAAGGACGAAACAGATGTGGAAGGACCGTCCGAGCGTTCATCGTTGAAGTCAGTAGCGGAACCAATGCACGGTGCCGTAGGAAGGTGGGCAGCGAGAAAGCGCATCTGCATCCTGGTGCTTCACCGCACTTGTAGATAATAGTGAAGTCGTATTCCTACAGACGTATAATCCAGCGACCAAGGCGTCCTGATAAGTTCTTGAGTGTGGAAAGCCAACATAAGGCATGGTGGTCTGTTACGATGGTAAATTGACGGCCATGTAGATAAGGTCGAAACTTCTGCACCGACCAAACGACAGCTAGACACTCCTGCTCAGTGATGGTGTAATTCTTCTCGGCGCTAGTCAGTACGCGGCTTGCATACGCGACGACCCTCTCACGTGATGAGTCATCTCGCTGTAGCAGAATACCACCGATGCCGTGACCACTAGCGTCAGTATGCAGGAGTGTGGGTGCTGTTTCGTCGAAATGGCGAAGTACTGGTTCAGATGTGAGGGCGTTTTTCAGATGGCTAAACGCTGCTTCGCAGTCGGGAGACCACTCAAAGCGAACACCGGAACCGAGCAATTTGTGCAAAGGTGCCGCTATTGAGGCAAAGTCCCGTATGAATCGGCGGAAGTAGGAAGCCAGTCCAAGGAAACTGCGTAAGTCTTTGGTCCTTTCGGGACGAGGAAAGTGAAGAACCGCCGATACCTTATCAGGATCAGGATGAATGCCGTCTTTACTCTCAATGTGGCCTAAGACCTTAATTGTCTTACTGGCGAAACGGCACTCTTTCTTGTTCATCTGAAGGCCAGCGTTGGCAAGGCACGTCATTACTTCGTTCAAACGTTGTAGGTGTTGAGAGAAAGTTGAGGAGAAAACAACGATGTCGTCCAAATAGCACAGGCAAGTCTCCCCCTCTTTTCAGGCCACGCAGAATGGTGTCAATCATTCTGCGTATATATATATATATATATATATATATATATATATATATATATATATATATATATGCATTTACATGTCAGGTACATTACGGCGACGTGAAAAATCCGCCGAGAGTATCCATATAATTGTTATAGCAATAATAAATAAATAAATAAATTAATACCGGCATGCAGTACTTCGGGCCCTGTCAATGGATGTGAAAGTAGTTTAAAGGAGCACAAGCTAAATGTGTATATACTGTGCCTTGCTGCAACATTCATCAAAATTTTGAACAACCTCCACGCCGTGTGCCACACAGCTGTGGTGGTCATCCACCTCCACGGACTCAAATGGCTCATGATTATTTTTATAAGTGCCAGTTTAAGTTACAGCTTGTCCCATCTCTCCCAGATATGTTCAATTATCCTCTTCTATATTGTCGCACTCTCTTCTTTTTCTATTTTAGGGACGAAGCACCTTAGGGTCAAGGCTTGTCCGTTGTGCGCTGTCCGTTGTCCGGCACAGCACATGCAAGGTGCCCACTAAACGCCATGACGATGATGTTGAAGAATAAGAGCTTTAGCACATGCAAGGTACCCGATGACGATGACGATGCCATCTCGGCACAGCACATGCAAGGTAGCCACTATACGCCATGACGTAATGAGGACGCTGATGACCATAAAGAATAAGTGCGTTCCAGACCACACATTCTCTTTCTGCCAAGGATGACAACGATCCTGAAAGCGCTCTCGCCCACGAAAGGCAAAGCGGCAACGCCGACAAGAAGCTGCTACTCTGGAAGCGAGAGCGCGGCATGCGCGGCTCACCATCTACGTTGGCAAGAAGCCACCCCGGCGGCGAGAACTCGGGAAGCAGCGGCAAAGCGGCAACGTCGACAACAAGCTGCTACCCCGGTAATTGAGGGCGCGGGAAGCGATGGCTAAACTGCAAAGCACATTGTATATACTGTAGACACGCGTTGTCACTCATTTACATGCGCGAGTGCGCAATGCCAAGGGTGATTTACGCTGAGAACGATCCCCAGTGCTTCGCCCACTCGTCATGATTCACTTCGTGGAGATGCGTAGATTTTTATGCAAACAGACCGTTACACGTGTAGCCACTGCTTTGCGCTAGTTGCCTAGAATGTTCTCGGATCGTTCTCAATTACTTCAGAATTGTACTCTACGTCTGCTCGCACAACGCGAAAAGTGTTCATTCTGTAACTGACGTGGTCACCGGCGATAACGCTCGCATTGTCGACACCACATGTATAAATAAAAAACCAGCCTTACCGCATAGATTATTAATGACAGCGGGAGTACTGTCATTGCCACTATCAGTGTACAGTGCGTATTGCCTGCATTTTGACTTTTCATTTGCATGGCATAAGCTCTCGAAATCAAGAGCTTTCATCTGTACCAGCGCGCATGTTCCGATCACTTCACCATCGCGATACGGGACAATAAAAAGGCCTTGGTCGAGAAGCGAGGTTGTGACTACCCGGCACACTAATCCACAAACAGCCAGTTGCATTCCTTCATATTGTGCGTATTAGATATTGTCGCTTTTGTCTTTTTTTTGTAGCATTTGTTTCTCCCTGTTGCCTTTATTGTTCATTTCATTCAGCTCTTTAGGTAAAGCCGATGCATTTGATGTTTCAGTGACTGCAGTTAGAAGCTTTCCTTGTTCTAAGATTGAGAGAAAATGAATACCCAGCAGATAAACGAAGAAAATGCATATAACAAGCACCCATTACTTCCACACTGCATTACGGAGGACATAAAAGATAGTGGTAGCCTAACTTGCTTCTCCTCTCTCTTTCAAAGAAAAAAGCGGATACCTGTTCGGTACAGCTAAAATTGAACACATAACTGTTATTATACGCGCGCGAACGTCACGTTTATGCACTAAACTGCACCAACAAAACGGCATACAAATGTTTCTGGCTTGGTTTTTGCTATACGTTGTTGCTAAAAAAATATAAGCACTCAATGCTTTCCCATATGGTCAGTCGCGCGCACGTTGCCCGTTAGACTTTCCGTAAACCAAGTTAAGTAACGCACTTCGTATAGAAACATGTTCATTCCCTTGCACATTAAAAAAAATGATTGAACTTAATGTAAGTTTTATCATCACTCTTTCAGCACTGTTTGAATCTTTGCGGCCATTAACCCAATATCCGCTTTCCGGTTGCTCTGGATCATGTACCATTGCACTTTCGCTTCTAAGACCTTTCTTCTCGACATTCTACTTTGTTGGGAAGCTGCAGACAGTAGCTTCTTTCTCAAGCTTTGTCGTAGCATTGCGTATCGTTGCGTATCGTTGCGTGGTTCAGAGCGACGAACTCGCCTGAACGCTCCAACGAGCAAGTCTGTACGAGCAAGTCTGTTGGGCATCGCCACAAAACAAATGATGCGTGAATGTTTGGATTACAGACAATGGTCTGATAAAAAAAAAAAGCAGAGGGGCAGGTCCTTATTGCATGCTCTATGGGCATTAAAGCGAGAACAACCGGGTTTCAATAGTTTGTAGGGGTGAAATATTGACCATTCATGCAAGCACGGGGGAGCTCATGCGTAGGGTTCCTTCTAAGACAGGCGATGACCCGGAAACGGCGAGTTGGCCACGGCATAGACCGCCTGTGCGGGAGAAAATGGTGGAAATTTTGTTGAAACACCGCAATGGCGACAGGAAGGAAGTTTGTTTTAAGAGAAATATTTGCTGCAGAAGGTGCGGCAGCATATGTAATAGATAACAGTACATAGTGTAAGTGCACTTGAGAACAAAGTTCGTGCAGCGCAAATAGACGGAAACAAAGGAGAGCCCGAGAGGCATCTTTAATGACACCGTGTTCTGTGTTCATACGTGTCCGTTTTTTAAATGCGAAGCATTTCTTAGCGAACTTCGGCGACTTTGAGCGTATCTATCTATCTATCTATCTATCTATCTATCTATCTATCTATCTATCTATCTATCTATCTATCTATCTATCTATCTATCTATCTATCTATCTATCTATCTATCTATCTATCTATCTATCTATCTATCTATCTATCTATCTATCTATCTAGCCGCCTACGACTTTTTGCTCTCCTGGCCGTATCGTAAATAGGATTTATGCCAAAATTGGTATGGCATAGCGTGACTATATGACGAACATGAATGGCTGGTCATATCATGAAAATCATGACTACTTACTTATGAAAAGTATCATTTACACGTCATGGCCATAGTGCTCCTGAGGCCGTTTTCTGAACTTGATATATCCTAAAATTGGTACGATGAGACATTTGAGCATGACCAACATAAATGACAGGTGGTAATATGAAAATCATGACCTCCATGTGATGTACAACATGATTTACATGCCACGCTCATGACGCGCGCACGGTCGTTTCGCTAGCTTGATACACGCGAAAATTGGTATTGCGTGGTGTGACTGTATGACTAACATAAATGACAGGTCCTAACATGTAAATCATGACATAGTATGCAGAGCATGATTTGCTCGTTGCTGGCTGCTTCGCATTAAGTCGATTCCCAGAGTGCGTGGGATCTGCCAGATTTTTTTTCTTTTTTTCTTTTTTTTTTCTTTGTCGCAGAAGATTTGTATTGCAAAAATGCTTCTGCACGATTTTTTCTCTCTAAAAATTCGCTCATTCTAACGAAGGCTGTTCAATTATCCGAAACGTTATTAAATCACTCATTTCCCACGTCTCTCCTTGTATTGAATATTGTGTCCCAATGGACACATCAAGATTAGAGTTACTGTATATGCTAGAGAGTTGCGCATAGGTCCGCCATGTTACCTGGTTAGCAACCATAGCGTTGTGGCGAAGCCGCACTTTGTTTTTGCAGGCTACTTGCTTAAGCGTGCCGCCGATCGATGAAGCGTGTCGGCGAGCGCCAGTCGTCATGCCTGGCGTGCCAACGACCGGCGATGAAAGATTAAACACCTGCTCTCGGGACTGTGCCACGAGAGTACAAAAGCGTTTTTTAGTCTATCCGATAACGCAAAGGCGTAGCGTAGTGCCGAATAACAGGCGCCGCCGCAGCCAGGTCAAGTGGCGCCAGCTATGGAGGATACAAAACAACTGACAAACACGTAATATATGTCCTCCGAGATTCCGGGAGCGCCCATCGCCACTCGCTAAGCCTACAGCACTCGCTAAGCCTACAGGGGGGGGGGGGGGGTGGCTTTCAGAGAAACGCAGCCACCCCCGTTCTGCTTCGGCATACCCTCCCCCCCTCTCCCACCTTCTTGGTACAGGTCCTTCAAGTGCCGAAGTACAACCTGCGCATTTACTTTCCCCTTGAGCCTCACTCATCATTGGCCCTCACAAGCTTTCGTTTGCAAGTAAAGATACGATCCCAGAGACGATCTTATCGATTTTAACGTTGTACGGAACTTCACGGTAATGGCAAAAAATGCGCCCGAGAGTCTATAGAATTGATATAGTAATAAAACAAAAATTTAAGTGAGCGTTATATGGAAAGCCTACAAGCAGAGGTAACAGGCTTTCTAAAATATCAGCCTGATGTTCTCGTACGTCGTCATGTCACGGTAGTTAAAATGCACGTTAATGTATGACCATTAAGGAATTTTTGTTGTGCTTTCCTGTTCGTTCCCTGCAGTGTACATATACCATCACACAACAAGTCTTGCTTGCAGGTTTAGAGCTGTGTTTGTTTTTTCACCGAGCTGCTAGCTTACACATCTTTTACACTATCAAAGGAACTTTGCTGCTGAAAATGTTGAGTGCACAGGAGCAAACTGTTGGAATCTTGAAAAAAAAAAAAAAGATGAAATGCTCAGGATTTATTTCAACAGCTTCCAACTTCCAATTGCGGCAATATTTAACATTCAGGTTGCTGTAACAGAACCCACGGGGAATTCTCATGACGAGTAAATGTATGTATCAAAATGAAAACCTGATATGTCATTTCAAGATGTGACAAATACAACAAATGAAAAGTTACTCGTAATCAACACAACGTTCATGCTGTGGAGTACACTGTATTTTGCATGAACTCATAAACACGGTCTTTCGTTACGACTCCAGAATGTCACTCTAAGAGACCATGAAAGGTAACGTTTCCCGGTTATTCTGCTTTCAGAGACGAATCAGTGGTGTCACTAACGTCCTGAATCTCTGCAGTGTGACTGCGTATCGTACACAACCATATAGCTCCTGACTCCCCTGTCGCTTATTCCGAAAGCGTCCGACTGTCTGTAAAAAAGAAAAAACGAAAGAGGTATGGGCCAAACCGAAAGCCGTCTCGGCTGATCCGAGTAGATCAAAGGTCAGACGTCTATACAACTATTGTATATATTCTTGCAAATATACTTCCTTTCAAGCATGGCTCCGAGAAATGGGGATTTTGCTTACACTTGAAACGAGTTGCGTACAGAATTACACTGCGCTCACATCGGCCAACCGGAAATCACCACGTGTCTTCATACCGTGCGTCCTTGAAAGGAACTTGATGGCATCTCGTGTCGGAGGCTTTGAAGACGCAATGAGAAAGCGTCAGGGGCTGACTCTACGAAATATTTGAAAAGACAGTTACAAGCTTTCGAAAGGAAACATCGCAAACATGTTTTATCCTGAACATTTTACAGAACTTTACTTCTTCAATGCCGCAATGTGTTTGCCTTTCACAAGCAGCACTCGGTCAAAAGCGAAAGGCAGATGTCATGATTGATGTATTAAAGAAGGAAATTGCTCGAATGGGCTTCAAATCGCAACCCTAATTGAAGCTCGAATATAGAACATTCTGCCGTTTGAAAAGCAGCCGGGAAAAAGTCGTTTTAATGTTGGAATGCAGCATTTATAAAACTAGGTGTACATGGTGATAGTGTGCACCTAGCTTTATAAGCATTGAAATCTACAGGGAATATTCCACCTTGATATTACTGCCACTATGATATGCGTTCTGACGGGTGATTGTTCTATTCCGACAGAATATTGGAGATGACAAAAAGAACTGCGCATGCACACAAACCTTTGCTTCCAAATTCGAATCTTTAATATTTTTTGCGCCAATTTTAACACTTGCAGAACGGTCGAGTTATGCTATCACCAGTTCTGGCACATCGCTTTCTCTTAGATGTATTCACGTAATAGGGTCGTCGTTTCGCAAATTCTGTCATTCTACTCTGAACATTCCGAGCACCTCATCTGGAAAAATTCTATACGCACCACATTACGCGTGCGCTCTAAAAATACACGGCAATAAAAGAAATCACTCGTTCTTCTTCAGTTCACGCATCTGGCAGATTTCTAATATTATTCGTCAGGTTTCATGTTCATCCAGGCCTTTTCTAGTATTCATCCTAGCCTGTTACATATCTCTGATACGAAAGTTGGTAAGGATGTCCGAAAAAGCATCACAGTAAAGTTTTCCTACCACAAATGAGCCTTGCAATGCGTGTACGTAACAAGATTGCGGCAATACAGTACAGTCGGTACTTGCGCTTTATTTGTCTCCTGCCTACAAAAAAAAAAAAAAAAAAAAAAACGCAGCAAAATTTAAACACGAAAGTTTTTTATGCCGGGGTCCACCACGGCTCCACTGACGTATTTCCGTCTCGGATATGATGTAAACTATAAACTGACAGATTGCAAAGAAAAAAACTACAAGAAAAAGTTCTGTCGCCGGGCGTCGAATTTACGATCTCTCGCGCCGCAGCGCGTAGCTCGAAACCACTTAGCCTAAGAGCGTACGTTTTCCAGCCTACTAACGGCGAGCTATTTATGTACACCATATACCGTTGGCGGTCCTCCGAGCTCGACGACTTCAGCGTGTTTTTTGTCATTACTAGCGTGATGGCTCGAAGATGGCGCGGAGGGCGCGCTCTAAAGGTCGTCGCCCCTCTCGTTGAGAAGCTTGCGCGCCTCCACAGGGCGAGGTCGCTCGTGCGCGCGCCTATATCGTGACTGGGGCTTTTTGTACGTGATTGGGGCGTTACAGTGGTTAAAGAGTGTATGAAGGTCACTTCGACTGCCGCAGCGGCCGCGTTCACAAAAGGAGCGCGCTGCTCACACGCGAAGTAACAATTGTGAGAGTTCGCGCTCGTCCTCTGTATACTTGTGCGTTCGTTCCGTGCTTCTTTGCGTTTGAGCAGCGCGCGTTAAATCTCCAGCTCTGACACTTAGTGCGCGCTAATCCTGTGTAGGCTAATTTCGTACATCCTTTCTGCTTCAGGTGCGCGCTGCAAGTTCCGAGCTGCTTGCGTTCTTCGCGTGACATTACAATTTGTTGCTGTAGTATTCATTGCTTCGCCCTTGTGGCATAAAATGCACAATAAACGCTCAACTACCTCTGTGAAGATACGTTTCACTTTCATATTATACCGTGTCACGTGGTTGTGACGTCGACGAAGGCAGCAGGCGACGTGTCCAAGCTGAAACTGTTTATTAGGCCGAACTTGTGGCCGGTAAACGGAAAGTGAGATTACAGCAATACACGCTGGCACTGATAGCGGCGAACAGAGCGTCGGCCGTCTTTCAAGTGACGAGCGGTGAAGCGCGTCGGCATTTATAAGTGTGGCATCGAATATTCGAGCCTTACCGCTGGTTGGCGCGCAAGCTCTGGAATAAGCTCGAGTGTTCGCGTTTTGCGCGCAATCTTAACAAAATCATCTACAACAATCGCGAAGCTTCTCAAACAAAGAGGCGCGGTTTGCGATGAGCGTTGCTCACAGTCTTTGTGGGCGAAAACCGCATACAGCAACTGTGAAAATTAGAAACGCGCGTGGCAATACCGATTCCTATGACAGAGGAAGCAGCCATGTTTGTTTTTTTTTATTTAATGCGTCATTATAAAAGTAAGGGCAAATATTGAGCTCTGGTATTATTAAATGTTGTTAAATTGTTTCCTTTTGTTTGGAATTTCTTGCAGTTTTTCAAAGATGATGTTGTCCGACTGCGATTATTTATACGGCAGTTTATAGAATTAAGCGTGCTTTTGTACGTTCCACGTTTTGTATCGTTTATGATTTCAACCCCATTCGTGGAGTGCTTTTAAATCAGAAAAAAAAACACATGGCAAACATGCGCAGTCATAATTTTAGGTTATGTGTTGATGGAAGATATGTCGCTCAACAGGTACAACTTCAAAGCACACAAAAGAAATGAACCATCGCAAAATTGACTCAACTGACTTTGGAGTAGAATTCTAGTCACGTAGATGATGCACTTTTTGCAGTTGAGCTGAGAATATCAAACCTCAATAACTAGGTTGGAAATTCTAACACGGTGCCCGGGAAGAGATTAATATGAAAACATGTTATTCCCAAGTACAGCTGCAATGGGGGCTAGTTGGCGCGAACACGGCTTAAGTTCGCGCTGCCAGGGAACTGGACGAACTGCACGAGAGAAGACACCCTATGTGTTTGTCTTCTCTTGTGTAGTTCGTCCAGTTCCTGGCAGCGCGAACAAGCCATGTATGTTATTCCCCACCTCTTATAGCTCGTCTGTTGGTACATTGTCTTTTTTTTCAGTCAAAACTTAACATTCCTATCATTCCTGCAAAATGATTCATATGGGCAACCCGATTTTATTCTTGCGTTTGCTACTTTTCTGCTGATTCATTAATGATACCCAATTATTCATCCATAGTTGATTGCGAGATGCTTTCACTTGGTTTTTAGTCCAACATAATGGCAATACCCATTATTATACTTTCTCTGCACTTCAATGATTTGCCGGCGTACATATAAATTTTTGAAGGTAATTTTCATTTGAAAAATTAATGTTGCTTGACACTGTGCGTTTACTAAATTTCAACTAATAAATGTAAAAAAACAAATTTAACACAGGAATATAGGGGACGTGTAACGTGACTATTCATATAGGTAATTTTATTATTCTTTTACCGTTCACCACTCGTGGCCGGCCGATAGCGGTAATAGCGTGGGAGGAAGGAATAACATGTGAATAAAATGGCAAATATCCTGCTGCCAGAGCTCTTGGAATCCGTTTTCAGTTTTGCAAAAGCCTTAAAAAGATGCTTGTGAGCTAAGCAGACAGCTGCATTAGAAAATGTTCCAGTTGTGCTGAAGTTGCAACTGAAATGATTTTCACGAAAATTGCGTCGAAGTTAAAGAAACGCTGCACGTTTCTTGCATCAGAAAACTGTGTGGTGTTTAAGACACCTCTAAAACACGGCTTGATCGTAGGCTGCACATGTAAAAGATAGAACATATATGCAGTGGCGCTTTTTCATGAGTCCTAAGTGTTCTCAGCCGTGGCTTGGTTAAGAATGCGCACAGAATAAACGTTAACATATAGCAATCAGCATATTTCTTGTTCCTTTTAAGGCGAAAGCCTTTAATGTCTCATGCTCACGTCCGTCCGGTGTCCGTCCACACACCCCCCTGCGCATGCGCCAACCCATTAAAAAATAAAAAAATAAAAAAACCTCCTCTCCACCTCTCTCTCCTCTAGGCATCCCTCCCCGCGGAGGCCACACCCTCACTGCGCATGCGAAGCTCCGGAGGTTCATCGGTAAACCGTGAATCTTCCGTGAAATTCACCCAGTACATCATCAAAGACGTGACAAACACTTGTGTATATATACAAGAAATTTTTATTTTATTCGTGAGCCGTGATTTTCCGTTTTGTTTTCGTTTCTTCGTTGGTCGTGGTTACCGTTTACATAAGCCGTGGCTTCTGGTCCCCCCTTCATTATAACGGGTTTATGGTCGGTGAAATGGAGGGAGAGCGGTTCCTGGATGGGTCGTAGTGGAAAGTTTGCAAAGACGAGATCGATGCAGGTTCCTCGGATGGTGGTTGGTTGCATGGGGCCAAACGATATGCATGTGAGACCATATCGCGATGCCATCAGTTGTATGAGCCAACTGCTTTCAGTGATGTCAACGTTAAGGTAGGTCACCACCTTCAAAAACGCATTTTTTGAAAAAAATTGAGTTGTTGGGATTTTTTATTTTCAAGTTCCCTGTTCATTCAAGAAGATTTAATAAAAAAAATAATGCAGTTATATTAAGCCATTTGAAAGTTACGACCATTTTTTCAACACCTGCTGGACACATCCGAAACTGAAGGATTCCGATTCGACATCTACCATCTCGTCATAAATGTTTTTCGCGTACATATTACGTAATGCTGAGCTGTTTAAGAACATTCTAAAGCTTGTAGAACATGATGTTTTCAATTTATTTTAAAATTTCCTCTACTCGGCTGCGGCACTCTATTGTTTAAGTTGCGCGTGCTCTCACTCGGCAGTCTGTGTTCTTTTTGTGTGCCATTTCGAGCTCTTGGACTTAGTTCTAGGTTGCAAGGAGACAGTTATAGTACTTCATGAAACATGGCGAAGTATAGAACGAAACAGAAGCGTTTATGAAAGTTAGGGAATCAATATTCCAAGTGTGGACCCACTGTGGAACACGGGGATGAGAGTCAGCTGGAGACACGAAACGAGCTAGGAAAAAAATGTGTGCTTCATCTCGCTCAAAAGAAGATTATGCCGCTTCAAAAGAGGTCCCAAGCTATAAGCCTGGTGAATTTCAGGTCTATTGCATGTTTCTTTGTTTCATAGACATTCGGTTCAAATCTTTAAAGTCATTTTTCTCAAAATGTGATTTTTTGCTTCCTACAGTTACGCGAACAATGATAACCGTCTTTCTAATAAATATTTTCGCATAAAAATATTTGTGCTGTTTCTTTATTATTGAAAACTAGCGGTAACTTTTTGTACAGTGGCCATCTGTGAGCAAAGCAAACCTGCCAAATATCAACTTTTTCAGTCTTTTTATGATAATGTACCCAAGCTTAGAGATATTATGATCGTGGAGGTTAGATGCACAGAACGTTGTCCTCACTACGTAGTTGCCAAGTCGCGTTTGAATTGCAACAAGAGTTTTTTAGTTATGACTGTTGGCGCAACATGCATATTTTGGCACATTTCGATTTTTATAAATTTTATGTTTTTGATTTTTATCTATTTCATAATCATAAAGCTTAAATTTACTGAAGCCCAACCATCCAAAACCATAATTATAACCTTTGGACCAAAAACGGTAAAAGTTTTTCGCGAAGGTGGTGACCTACCTTTTAAAGTCATCAACCAGTAGGGTAACGGGACAAGCTTATTAAGGCGAAAGCCTTTAATGTCTCATGCTCACGTCCTTCCGGTGTCCGTCCGGCATCCGGTGTCCGTCCGGCATCCGGTGTCCGCCTGGCGTCCGTCCGTCCGTTCATCCGTCCGTCTGTCCGTTTGTCCGTCCGTCCGTTTGTCCGTCCGTCCGTCCGTCCGTCCGTCCGTCCGTCTGTCCGAGCTCTGGCACGGAGCCAGGTGGCCGCCGGGATGCGCGGACGGACGCCGGTCGCGTAGGACTCTATAGCGCTCGCGCTTTGCTTGCGTAGCGTCGCTGTGCCCAGAGTTTGCAATCATTCTGACCGACGCCGTCTCAATGGACCCAGGCGTTCACGGAATACACTTTCCAATTTACAAAGGGCCCGTCAATTTAAGAGCTGGAACGCGGATGGCGTTTGCACGATGCGCAAAGCGCGAGAAAATACTAACGCATGCAAACGGAGGAAGACGAGTCTCGCGTCTCCGCTGCGCTTCGCGGTAAAAAAATTAAAGAAGAAAACACGCACCCATTCGGTTTGTGTCTTATCCCACTGAGAGTGTAAAAGAAAAAAGACATGGCATAATCAGTGGAATGGCCACACGCTTTCGCCGAACACACTGGAATGTACAAAGTGTCCTTCAATTTTTTCAAAGCTACCTCATATAAAGTTGCCATTGTAGTTGTAAAGGAAGGCTCTATGGGGTGATGACCACCCTTGTGTGCGCTTATTCACAATAAGTGTTGCTGTCTTATGTGCAAAACCACGATATGATAATGACGCATGCTGCAGTGTGGGGCTCCCGAAATTTCACCCAACTGGAGTTCTTTAGCGCGCAACTAAATCTAAAGACACACGCATCTGACACTTCACCGCCATCAAAGCATGATCGAGGGGATCGAACCTTGAGTGCACTTAAGTAAAGGCGTTCGCCTACTAAACAATTATTTGGGCTGTAGCCCATTGTGCGCCATCGAGTATTTTGTGTGCCATGGAGATTTCCCGGCTACTCCTTTTCTCTTACACAATAATTTGCGTCACGAAGTTATAAATTCGAATGAAGCAATACTCACTACGAAAAATTTGCATTCCCGAAAGCAATCTACACAGGTAATAAAATATATCCAGGTGTCAACAACAATGTTCACACACAAGAAACGTAAGAAACGTTGGTAATTTGCAGAGGGGTTCCTACTACAGTGCTTTATAGAAGCCGATCACACAACAGTGACAGGGCACTAGCCTGCACCTGAAACACAGCTGTCATGAAACACGGAAAACAACGGGAAACATATGACCAGAAGTATCCCAATGCGAATATTAATTGTTGATGTGAATGGATGGATGGATGGATGCAAAACTTTATTGTAGGTCCTGAGGTGCACGACTCAACGCGCAGCGGGCCGCTCCCACGTTGGGACAGTCAGGCCAAGCCCGACCGCCGCATCGTGGGCCCTCTGGACAGCCCACAGTTGAGCCCCGACATCGGGGCTCTTGATAGCGGATAGCCACTTGTCTTCAGTGGATTGGTCTTGATGTGAATCAGTATCTTTTTAATATACCTGAATCTTCTAAAACCTGCACTAGTACGCGTGCAGCGATTATTTTAGCAGTTTCTGTAGGCCATGGTCCAAAAACTTGTGATAATGACAGCACCCGTCTATCCAAGTCGATTTAGTTTGTCGCATAAAATTGATGGTTCAATTTACTGATTGCAAAGCATAGTCAGCAGTCCACCTCGTGGGATTGTGTACGCATGTTGCTGGACGATGAGGCCAAGTGTTGGAGAAATATTTTTAAAAAGCGATAATCACTAGAGATTATTAGTCTACAATATAAAGCGCATCATTTTAGGCAGATGTGAGCATTATAAAAGAAGTTACAAATTTTATTAAAAGGGGGTGTTACGCCAGCACTCCAAACTCAAGTTTCCGCTCATTAAAAAAAATTTCATTTTTTGCAGGAACATAAAAAAAATCTTTCGCCCGTGCAATGAACCAAATCAAATGAGACCCGATGAATATTAAAGACATAGGCATTAAATAACCAAAAAAGTATGCACTAGCACTAGGGCCACCCTCATATAAAAGAAAGCCATAATAAATCTCGTAGCACGATTGTGCTTATTGAGGTTCATTGCAAGCCTACTAAAGTAATTAAGAAGTGTGCCAAGTTTTAATCAAAAATGTTTATTAGCAAAATAGTTATGACTGTTCGCGTACGGAGAAATGCCAGAAATGCAAGTTCTGAGAAAATCTACGAAATAGATTTGAAATAGGCGCAGCGCTTAAGCCAGATGATCAGGAGCACTACAATCTCAATGTTTGCAGCCACTTCCACCGCGGACCTTGCTACTGTGTCCCTTTGCTCGAGCGGCAAATTCAAATATTTTTTTCTAGCTTGTTTTACAGCGTCAGTGCCATGACAGGGGCGCTTTCGCGCTGCGGTGCTAATCGTTTGTGAGGCAAGCTTGTTCAGCGTAGAGGCCCGGCTCGATCCGAATTTGCTTAAAATTATCAAATGTACTTGTGCTGTCGTTATTTAAATGACACAGACCGTCAACCAAAGCTAATTTGATGGCTTACATGCTCACATACGTGTCCTTGAGCGTGAACAACACATGTACCGCGTTACGTGTTCACCTGGTGACAAGTTTACGACTTTATGATTAAAATTGACGTGTTCACAACGCTTGGAGGGCATTGTTACATGTTCGCACTTGATATAATTGCTAAATAACCAACAAAATACTACTTATCATGCTAATCTTGTCATGCAGGCGAAACTGGCACTTTCAGTTTCGGTTTCGTAAGGTGATGGGGCGGTCTAACATTTTTGCTTGTATCTTTTGCAAAAAAAAAATAATAACTGCGTAGACTCATACTTTGTACAGTAAAATGATGCGCAATAAATTGCGCATTTAACATGGTGAAAAACCAAAAAAGTGACATTTTGAAAAAAAAGTTCGTTTTTTCACTTGGCCTCATACCTTAAGACGAAGGAAAGCATGCCTTCACCTGAAATAAAATCAGTATGACGCTGCGTCACTGACTGTGGTTGTATCAATGATTGGTTTCTTGCGGCATGTCAAGCTTACAGAGATGCGCAAATTAACACGTCTGCAACTGAGCGCAAACTTGTTCTGATTAACGTAGAAAATTGTCTGGACAATTTTCCCAGCTTTTTTAGGTTGTGCGCCGGTGCTCTATGTATTGTTTTCAGAACAAAATGACAAAAATGACAGCTTGCATTGAGTGATAACTGGATTTTCTTGGAAGTCTTTATATTAAAAAAAGCGCAGTCAAGGTTAACCTAATATAATAACAGAGCTAAATGGGCGTATAGCAGAATTTTTAAGGTACATGAATTTATTTTGAGAGAGTAAAGAATCTACGACAGGCTGCGGAAAGTGTGAAAGAAAAAACATCGCCTAAATGAAACTTTTTTTTATTCCAAACAGATGTTGTAAAGACCGCTTAAAAGTACGATATGAAAGTCCGCTGTTTTTCATTTTAAAGCTCCGCTATGATCCTAAATGCACCTGATAATGTTTTGTTAACAAGCGAAAGTTTCGAGTCTTCACAGAGACGTGAAATAGATATCATGCTGTGCACCTGTCCAGGAGAGAGAGAGAAAGACCGAGAGATGAATACGTAACGTTTCATTTACGATTGTCTCTGGTAATTAAATTCTTTGACGGCATGGTTGCTAGCTGCTTATTGGGATAACACCAATTCATGCGGAAATAGTCTTTAACGTAGTAAATTTCTTAGATGTGTTGCGTTTACCAAGCTAGAAAAACGAATATGTACTTTACGTTGCTAAATACTGTGAGTCTGTAATTATCAGAAGCACCCGAAGAGCACTCGGTACGTCATATTAATTGACCCTATATAATCCTTGTTGAGGAGGTTCCCTCCGCGCCAACTTCCTTTGAACAGAATACTGCGCGCCCAGATTACCCATTTCAGTCGTCGCCGACGTAGCCGGGCATTAATTACCCTTGAGGAGCGCTAAATCTCAAAGATTGGCGGGAATTTTTTCACAACACGAGTATTCCCGTTTATCCTCGCACCTTCGCCACTGGAAAGATGTAAATCTCGCTTAATTAACTCGTCCGGGATTCCCGGAAGCACCAATTTTCATAAGCCGCTGGCGCTGGATTGCCACGTCTTCAGTTTAGGACTTGAGTTGGTATAATGCGACAAGAAATTAATTGAGCCTAGTTTCGCGGCGTGGAGAACATTCACAGCGGGAACGTTTCTACGCGGGTGAATGTAAGCTTAGATGGTTCCTGAAGGCCACGCGTACTAAAAAGTTTGAAATTTTATTTTCTAAAAATTAAACCGAATCTTTTTAAAATTACATTCCTACTGTGGACTTTGCTTGATTAAGATGTCTGGACATTTCAATCTTAGCGACGCCCACCGAATGTATATGACAATTGTACATTTATTGAAACATTTCCGTTATGGTGATCCAGCAGCGCATTAATACCCGTTTCTCACGCTAATGAGAAAGCGGACGCGGGTATAATCCAGCTAAACGCAGGGGTAAAGGGAAGTGTAAGAGCTTAAGTGGTAATCGAGTTATCAAATTAAATAGAAAAATTTGAATCTTTAATCTGACCATGATGCGGTAACGCTTTTGGCTTTCGCAACTTTGTTTTGACGCTCATGTTTGACTGTTTTTTCTTGCGCTGTTCTCGTAATATTGAAGAAAATATACGTAGTAGCGCGTTTTCGATTTTTCTTTTCAATGTCTGGCGAGTGTGCCTGATGCTTGGGTTGACAGGTTCCCGATCGCATTGTCCTCGATAGGTCGTCGGCGTTGCAATTAATTCTGGATATCTACAAGAAACGCGCTTACCTGAGGAGTAGGTAAAAAAAAAAGGAACAGTCAATCAAAGGCGCTCATTCAGTAAACAATAACAATAAGGCAGCTTCGCAATAGTGGGGCCAAGCCTGAAGGAAGGGCGGAGCTGGGCGGACTTCTTTGTTTCTCTTCGGTTATCGCTCTCTTTTCTCGTCTCTTTCTTTTTCTCTTTTCCAGTTTTTTCTGCCTTGTTTTTTCCTCTTTAGTATCATTGATTTATGAGCTTAATTTTTTTCTCTGTATTTATATTTCTGACTTCCTTGCTCTTTTTTTTCTATAAGTGATTTTACCAGCGTCAGGCGTAGCGACGACTGCATAAGACGACAGCCCGGACCCCTGATGTGATCCGCACTTATATTCTTTCGGGCAGCCGCTCTGTCTCAAAAGGAAACGAAAATCCACCAAATTATGATTGTAAACGGACATCAAATCACTCCCTTCAGGTTGGTGGCTCTCATTCAACACTATTTATGATATCTAAACTGTTGTGCATGCTCACTTACGGCGAAATACTACAGCAGATATTCGACACTGCACCATTCATGATTTTGTCCTGTATTGAGACCGCTTCCTATGGGGTCTCACTTTATGACAATATTATTAAGCGCAATGCTACGAACGACACACCGGCACGCGCAAGCGCTGCATGCGCTTAAACACTAAATACTAATAACCTGCTTCAGTATGGGTCATACAAAAGCTATAGACGCAATGTTATCCAAACTGCAATACGAAGCCGTACACTATGAAGCCATTTTAACCTCATATTGTAATGACAATAAGAATTCGTGCAGCGATAGCCTCCTTTCTGAACATGCGAACGTATGACGGTGCTCAAAACTACGAGAGCAAGAAGGCAGGTAATGAAGTGCCCGGTCCTGTTAAATATTGCACAGGTTCACAATTGATGACCTAGCAATTTCACCATCTTGACAAGCTCGTGACAAGCACATCTTGACAGCACAAAGCATCGAAAGCCCAGTACTAACTAACTAGTTAGCTAACTAACTGTACCCGCCGTGGTGGTCCAGTGGCGGTGGTCGACTGCTGACCCGAAGGTCGCGGGATTGATTCCCGTTCACGGCGGTCACATTACGATGGAGGCGAAATGCCAGAGGCCCGTGTACTTAGATTCAGTTGCATGGTAAAGAACAGCAGATGGTTGAAATTTGCAGAGCGGCGTCCCTCTTAACGATATCCTAGATTTGGTACGTGAAACCCCAACAGTAATTATTAGCTTACTTACGCACAAAATAAATATATTAGGTAAACGAATATTTCCGCAATAATACAACATTACATCGATATCGCATTTGCCATCTGCGGAGAAAACGAAACATCCGAATGTAATGACCTTGTATATCTTGCCAATGTCCTTTGCGTGGCCAACAGTCGACGTCCTTTTCTGAGAAACGGCGCTTTCCATTACGCCGAGGTGTTTACTCCCTGGAGAAGGCGACACGGACGAGCTCTCGACGCCATTAGCGCTCGATACGGATCGATGGAGGGCAAGACGTCTCTTCTCCGTCTACTATAGAGTATCCCATAAATAGTGGTAGTGTTGCTATCGGACATGTCGATATCAAGTAAATCTGAACCGCGGCCTCCTTACATCAGTAGTATGGTTATAGACGACAGGGTCAAAGAAAAAATAGAAATAGTCAGAAATGCTGAAATAGGGAAATGAAACAACCGCGTCGGAGAGTATGATAGCGGTAGGGAATAATGCATAAAGAGAAAATGGCACTGCTCATTGGAACGCTCTTAATCCGGCCCCGAAGTAGGTATGCTTTGTTCTCAAGTCAGAGCTCTTCAATCTTCATTGCCATAGCTACAGGGCCATATAGTCATCACATTGTCAAGATAATAATAATAATATCAAACGAAATTAATGAATGCATTACGAATACTCAATTACACCAGCGACTGACGTCTTTAAGGGGTCCTTAGTTGTTTAACATTATTTGCCAGCGCCTTCAGGCACATTACGAAACTTCTGAATACTATTCTTCTCTTTCTGTGTTTGCCCCCTTTCCGCGTCAACAACACTGTGTAACAGGTGAAGGCAGACATCTCGGTTTTTGTGACCTAATAAAACTGAAGGCACCCTATCAGTTTTATTAGGTCACAAAAGCCGTTTTGATAGGGTACCTTGTGGCACCCTATCAAAACGACCAGAAGGCGAATGTCCTTCTCTTTTTCTTCTCCGTCAATGTGTTGATTCTTCTCCTGCGCCCCCCCCCCCTGCCGCCCCCCTTGTCCGCACCAAATGAGGTTTTGCACATTCTCCAGGGTAGTAGGAACAGCAAGCTTTGTGCATCAGACCTGGTTTCCCATTGTCGCCGGGATCAGTGCACCTTTGACCAAACGATGACGTCTTGTGATGACATCATGAGGACGTCACAACTATTGGTGATCGGTGACGTCAACACGTGGTAACTTTTCGCATCAATCGTGTCGACGCCGACGCTCAAATTTCACGATTGCTGAGTGATCTAAACTTTTCGGCTTAAAATCTCTCCCTTATTTCGGCTAATTGCTAGTGTCTAACAACGCGGTATCTGACAGTTGAGCAAACTGTAGTCGGGTGCAAATTGTAGCCGGCTGCAACCTCCGCTACTGAAGAAATAGTCCGCCTCATGCGCGCGGCGACAATGTTCTCCGAAGGTGGAGTCAGCGGTCGTACCATGTATGACGGTAATGGGGATCACGCCCATTGGTCCAGGCTTGCGGGCATCCACAATTAAGGATAAAATGTCACAGAACTGGTATGGTGTAGTCCACTATATAAGAAAGAAACGGCGTGTTTGATAGTGTGCGTTCGTGTGTGTGTGCGAGGGGATGCAAGCGCGGATGCTTAAGAGAGCAAGAATAATATTTTTTTTAACGCGAACTACTATGTGAGTGCTCGCGCTCAGTTTTATATGTTATTGGATCATTCTTCAACTCTCTTGAAAGAAAAAGTAGAGATCGGAACAAATGCAGAGTAACCTGAAACGGGAGAACACGATACTGAGTTGCGGCAATAAAACAAAAACATGTCTATTTTCGAATTACTTAGATATGAAGACACCACTCACTTCTCACGTTCATTTCTGAAACCGCGGCTCCTACATCGATATCTTCCAGGTATATAATACTATCATATTTCACTTGGCCCGTATGACCTAAACACGAACAAACTTTGAAACAGAAAATGGACAACCATTTCAGCCTTCCTGTTTTAACATATGATGCAGAAATTAGGAGCTTAACAAATAAAGTTGGAAGTAATGCACAAGTACGCTTAGCGAGGAATAAAATAAAACTATGGTTCGCAACATTAAGCGACTAAAATGCGGCAGTGTTCATAAGAGAGCAAGGAGGGTTCCCACTATTTTACTTCAAAGTGAGAGCAAACGACGCAGTTGTGCCTGTCTCGTATTCTGTAGGGTAGGTAACCGTTTGTATACTGTAATGTAATTGGTGCTAGGGAAGGAAATCAATGCCAGGCGATAAAGGCAGAAACTCTTTAATGTGCTTCAAATGTGAATTTCGCCTTCACAGTAAGGTTTAATTTAGCGTGAGAGAAGATGACAGGCGATGGGCAGCAGTGGCAAAGCATTCGTCATGCAGTAGACATAAATATGATGGATACTGCTATTCTGAAGGACCGCCACTTTGCCACGTACATAAACGTAGCCCAGCTTAAATATACTGCACATGTCCCGGCCGTCAATATAGGAGAAGATGCGTGCTCACGGGCCGCCTGCACTAACCTTTTACGATCACACATATCGCCTTAAACCATTATTACTCTGGGGGCATAAGAAAGAGGCTCTCATCAAATCTCCAGTCTTCCATGCTAAGCTAAGCAGATTCGCCCGCAAACTCATAGGTTACTGGAAGTGGGGCGGTGTGACACGGCGAAAATTATCAATCTTATACTGAACATCAAGGCTGTCACCAGGTCACAAGAATTGTCCTTATGATTCTTTTTTTTTTGGGGGGGGGAGGGATTATCATGAGCGTGACTATGCCCACTGCAGGACAAAGGTCTCTCCTATGTCGCGCCAATCATCCCGGTCCTGTGTGGTTCTTCGGAATAACATCCCAATATTGATGTTACCAAACAGCAAAAACGAAGCTATTTAATTGGTCCACTATAGTGTTGTAAAGTAGTCAGAGGCACCAACACTGACAAAAAAGAAAAAAAAAGCAGAAAACTTGCGTTTGCAACTGAACAGCATTGACCGGTTGACTAAGCGAAGCAACAATTGTCGTTTCACCTTAGCACAGGTTTGTTGGCCACTTATGTTTAGGGAATAATTACATTGAATCACTCAGGAAGGGATATTAATGAGAACTAACAGATAATGATGCCAAGGAAAGTACAGGGGATGTTATTACAAGTAAATGTAATGTAAATGTGAAGAAAGAAAAGTGGACGAAATGAAAATTTGCAGGTGTTACAAGGGTAACTTCCCTTAAATAAGCTATTTATTTATTTATTTATTTAGTTATTCAACATACCATCGGAGCCTATTCGTATAGATGGGAGTGGTAACAAGAAAGCAGGTCAATACAATAAACGGGGGGTAAATAAAGCCGAACGAAACTGCATACAAAAAACAAGTCCCACACATTTTTCAATTTCAATTTCAATTGGCACGTCCGTTCAATTCGCACGTCTATTCCACAAACCCAAGATAGGGAGGAACTCCTGAACAATTTTTGAAGAGCTGACTGTTCTTTACTGTTCCCTTAATTAAGCGCTGGAGTGTTAAAGGATTCTGCGCTTACTTGTATGTTGCCTCCTCGAGATTTACAGAACGATAGAGCTCAATGTGGCATTGCTGCAGCCACTG
>JALIZH010021212.1:0-43018 GCA_030522465.1 Rhipicephalus appendiculatus | reverse complement strand
TGCCTATATGCAGCTTTTATCCCACCATCCTCGCTGTTTAAACATGTTTTGTAACTATGTGGCAATAAACTGCACTTCACTTCACATCGATGCCAAATATTTAGTAGCATATGGCTTCACGCTAACGCTATTTAGCTGCGAAATTCCAAGGGTACAATCTGTGAGTTCCCTATTTTTATACGTCGCTTACTGTTGCCATAGAACCTTACTCTTATTTGCTCCCGTTTCATAGTTCTTTGTATGTTGCTGAGACTATTGGATGTAATTTGAAGTAATTTGAAAATAAGCACATAGATGCTTAGCAATCCGGAGGATAAAAAGCATTTACCCACGTGCTTCCTGAGAATACTGCACACATTGTAGCTAAACATGTGAGATGTATGTCGTTGCATGCTACTGAAGCCTTTAATTCATCACTGACGGTACTGAGTCTACTTCAGCGCTGCAAATTTTTTATTTATTTATTTTATTTAGTAATACAGTCAATCCCGCCAGGCATTTTTTACAGGAGTGGGTTTACAGAGAATACGAACATTGTGATACATGTTCACAATATTGCGCAATAGTTCTATAGGGTTACAAAAAAAACAAAAAAAAAGAAGACAAGATAATAATTATCGTAAGTAATGAATGAGTGCAAAAAAGATAACTCAAGAACATTTTGACTCAGCTTCACATGAAGCACGGCAAAAGAATATAACAGAAAAAAAATCGCCGATGTTGCACCACTGCTCCAAGAATTGAACTGTAGTTTTGAAACTGACCATATCGCAGAAGTCCGCGTGCCCGCGAGAGTTTGCAACGGGGCTTCTTTCACGTCGCCCGCACCATAAAAGACAACGCAAAGCTGACAAGTAACGATAATGCAAGATATATGAAATGCGTTACTTACCGAGAAGGCGCATCACTTGTACGGCTTTACTTTCGCTCATCGGGATAGTAAAACGTCAGGAAGCCTCCAGCGAATACAGATTTGCTAAGCAGAGGGGGTGAAGCGGAAGATGATGTCGAAAGAAAATGGGATAACTTTTTGAGCTGCAGAAGGGAAGTATCCCATCTGATCAATGAAAGGATTAGAAGAAAGGGGGGCCCAATCAATGGTAGAAGTAAACTTCAAGGTTTTGGAACCATCTAAATTCTTTGAGTAATAAGACAAACATGGAGCAGAGATTTGTAACTACAGCTCAATGTGTTGGGCTAGAAGGGGACGAGGCAATGGAATATATAAGAACAATGATGACAGAAAAATTTAAAAAACAAGGAAGCGCCGTATGCATCCTAAAGGGCGAGGATAGATCAATTAGCGCAGTGGCTCCTCTGGGAGAACGAGAGTGGGAAAGGGCAGAAAAGACGGTTCCTGATAGCACATCAACAGACCCTGACGGCATCGCAATTATGCTAATAAAGAAATTAGGTCCAAAGTCTAAGCAAACATCAAGAGAGGCAGCGAGCCAAACAATAATTGACTGTGAAGCTCCCGACGAGTGGAAACTAAGCAGGATGAACATGATTTATAAAGGAAAGGGGGACAAAGCTGACATAAGCAACCACCGTCTCATAACAGTGACATCAGTGGTTTACAAGCTGGTGATGCAGATTATAAAGGAAAGACTACAGGCATGGGTGGAGGATGAGGGGGGTGCTAGGGGAAATACAAAATGGGTGGGAAGAGGTGGGAGGATAATCTGTTCTCGTTGACGCAGTGCATTGAAATAGCAGAAAAAGAACACAGGCCCCTGTGGATGGCATTTAAAGATATCAAAGGAGCTTACGATAGTGTGATTCAAGAGGACTTGCGGGGAATACTAGACAAACTAGATGTGGAAGATGGAGTAACTAATCTTTTAAAGGACAGCTATAAAAGTAACAAGGTAGTCATAAAATGGAAAACACAGGTATCCGAGCCTCTATGAATGCAACGGGGCCTTAAACAAGGGTGTCCCTTGTCACCTTTGTTATTTATGCTGTATCTACAAGGATTAGAAGCCAAATTAGAGGGGAGTGGACTCGGCTTCAGCCTCTCTTTTGCCAAGCAAGATAGCACGTTGAACAGTCATTACCAGCATTGATATATGCAGATGATATAGCATTACTGCCCGGTAACAAGGAAGACTTCCAGGGATTGATAGACATCTGCGGTAATGATGGAGATAGGTTAGATTTGAAGTTCAGCAAGGAAAAATCGGCAATCATGATTTTTAGTGATAACAAAGGCTGTGAGCATAACATACAAGAGGTCACGCTGGGGATAGTGGACAAATACAAAGATTTTGGTGTATGGATAAGCAACGGGTCTGAGTACCTAAGGGAGCACCAAAATACCTAATGACTAAAGGTAACAGGAATGCAGCTGTAATGAAAAATAGGGCACTGCGGAATCACAATAGGTATGATGTTGTGAGAGGGATTTGAAATGGGGTCATGGTTCCTACTCTGACGTTCGGCAATGCGGTCTTGTTCATGAGATCAGAGGTTCAAGCAAGATTGGAAATTAAGCAACGTAGCATAGGTAGGCTTGCTTTGGGAGCACACGGGAATACCCCAAATCAGGGGGCACAAGGTGACATGGGATGGACATCATTCAAGGGCAGGGAATCTAGCAGCAAGATAGAATTTGAGGAGCGATTGAGAAAAATGGGAAAGGAGCGTTCGGCTAGGAAGGTTTTCAGCTACTTGTACATGAGGAACGTCGATACGAAATGGAGGAAGCGAACCAGAAAATTGTCAAGCAAATATTTAGACAGCAGCAGAAGACCAAGCCAAAGAAAAAGATTGGTTAAGAAGAAGGTGAAGGAAACGGAGAGGGGCATGTGGAAAATGGGGATGCTCACGAAATCATCACTGGAGACCTATCCAACTTTCAAGCAAGAAATTGCGAAAGAAAAGATCTACGATAATTCTCGGGGTAGTTCTCTGCTGTTTGAGGCCAGGACGGGAGTATTGCGGACCAAGACGTACCGAGCCAAATACGAAGGCATAGACATGTTATGTAGTGGGTGTGGAGTAGAGGAGGAAACGACTGAACATTTGATAATGTTCTGTAAAGGGCTTCACCCTATAGTCGAAGATAATGACGCAGAATTTTTTCAAAGCATTGGGGTTTAGGGACCGTGAAGGCAAAATAGACTTTAAGCGGTTAGAAATAACCAGGAGGAGGTTATCCGATTGGTGGCTACAATCAAGGCACGAGTGAAATTTAATCTTTTAATACATAGTGCTAGTACTTAACTTTAATTTGTATTATGGCTAGGTGGCGTGAGCCGCCGCCCGATCTAGAGGGTACAGCCTTATCCATCCATCCATCGGAGCTAGGAGGGGATTGTAAAGGCGCAGCTCGGCTCCTTGGCGTGAGCGCTTAGTTGTTCAGTTTTAACCTTTGTGGCTCGTGTAGTCGCGGGGCGGCGAAAAGAAAACGACTGACAAGATGGCTACTTCGGAGCCGTGTATCACTCGCTTCACTATGTTGCTTCCGCGAGCGCACCGTGTGGAATGCACTGCGAATTGTTGCGCAGTCCGCGTCCGCTTTTCCTGTGTGCAAGGTGTATTTGGAATTGAATTCGCGCCATCGCGCAGCAGCTGCAACGTCGTTCGTGTTGAACGTTGTGTTCTTGCCTTCGTATGTTTCTTTGGCCACCTGCAGCGGTTATTTTATAGGGAATTATGGGTCCTGTTTTGAATTTATATCGGCTCTCAGTGAAATGAATCAAGGAAGACGGGCGCAGAGCTCGGACTATTAGGTGCCTTAGGTGATTTCAATGGGCGGGCTGTGCCGTTGATTATGCAAGCGCGGAGGCCAACATGTCAGTATTCCAACTTAAACGCACCCAGAGAGGCTGATTCATACTTGTGTTTTGGTGAAAAAACACAGGGGTGGGGGGAGTGGTTGCAAAATTCAAGCGACTTTTTGATCACGCTGCGTGCTTTCTTTTTCTTTTTGCTAGTACTTTTTCGGGCGTTATGGTGAGGAAATGTTCGGGGCACGTCGCATTTCACCCGGTCCCTTGCTAGAAGCGTATTGCCCCCCCCCCCCTTTTATTTTTGTTAAGGGAAGGCTCATGGCGGGATGTTCTCGCGAAAGGCAAACTGTGCTCAGAGGAAGTGAGGTAGAAAAGGTTCAGTCATTTTAGTAATCCAAAATTTCAAAGTTTACTTTACAGGATTTCGCAAAGGATATCGCAAAGCATCGTTCATGCACGGTAACGGAGCTGAAATATAACCATTCACTTCCTGACAAATAAGTAGGTGGCGAGCTTCCATGGTTTGGGAAAGTATTTTGGTCTCATATACATTTCAGTGCAGCTCATGACTTTATCCGGTGAACGTGGGACGTTAGCACGTCCCATCTGTTCCTATGCTAACAAACGGGTTGACCCTCCTCCGGGCGCCATCTTGAATCGTACAGCGCGCAACCTATAGTTTGTGGGCATTGTGAATAGGGTCGTATTCTAAAGCAGTTCGAACAGTGGCGAGGCTCTGTGGTAGAATACTTCACCGACACACAGAATGCTTGCGCTCGCACGAAATTCCATGAATAACGCACAGATTCCGGCTCCAGCCATGATTTTTATTTTTTTGCTTTCATCACGATTTCTAGCTCACTGGCAACGCCGTCGACACCGGTACCGGACATTCGGTGACAGGAGCTTCTTGAGGCTATCGAGTTAACGTTTTCATAGTGTGTACTCACTATCGCTTTGTAGATACAGGCTGTGAACCACTTGTGTCGCATACTAGAACACCACGGGCCCTAGTATGCGGGTATGTACCACAGGTGAACACTAATGGAAAGATTTTCGTGACGTGCATGGTATGGAAGTAACGTTATTCGTGGGCTAACATCTGAATCCTGTACATCACACACGCATGTCCTCCTGAGCCAAATTTAGTATTCACCAAGTTAAATAACCGTCCACGAGAGCACCCTGACGGTGACAGCGTGATAAAAAGAAACGGACAAAGTGCCTTTGGTATGCTGAGAAATGCTTCGCATATATATAAAAGACTTTGACAAAAAGACCAAAATTGAAGTTCTCCAATGCCGTGTCCTGTCAGACATGATGACTGTGTGGACAACGAAGCATTTAGGTTTTCTATTAACATGCATCGATTCGATGCAATCCACGGACATGGGTGTCTGCAGATGAGAACGAACAGGGGATCTCGGTAAACATTCTCGATTTTGATGCCATTTACTCTAGCCACGGCTCTACACCCAGAACAATAATATGGAAGTGAGTTTCGCGAAAAAAACAAGAACCGGCAGATCCCATGCATTGTGGGAATCGATGTAATGCGAAGCAGCCAGCAAGGAGCAAATCATGCTGTACATAATATTGTCACGTGGTCGTGACGTTGACGAAGGCAGAGACGGCGTGTCCAAGATGAAACTGTTCATTTGGCCCAACTTGTGGCCGGTAAACGGAAGGTCAGATTACAGTGATACAAACTGTCACTGATAGCGGCGAACAGAACGTCGGCCGTCGATCAACTCATCATCGCTTGAACGCACCGGCTTTTATACATCACGCGATGAACATTCTAGCCTTATCAATGGTCGTCGCGCAAGCTCTGGAATAAGCTAGAGTATTCGCGTCTTGCGCGCAGTCTTAACACAACGATCTACAATAATCGTGAAGCTTCTAGAACAAACAGCCGCGGTTTGCACTGAGCATGCGGACAGTCTTTGTGGGCGAAAACCGAGTACAACAAAAATGAAAAAAGAAACGCGTGTGGCAATATGCATGTCATGGTTTACATGTTAGGACCTCTAATTATTGTTCGTGCTACAGTCACGTCCCGCAATACCAATTCTGGTGTATATCAAGCTAGCGAACTGGACGCAAGGGCACCATGAGCGCAGCATGTAAATGGCATTGTAGATGACATGCATGCCAAGATTTTCATGTTACCACCTGCGATTTATGTTCGCTATGTAGTTACATTCCGCAATTCTAACTTTGGTGTTTATCAAGCCAGCGAAACGGCTTTCACGTGCAACATGACATGTCATGTTGCACATGACATGTCATGTGCAACATGATAAGTGGTAACATGCAAATCACATGACATTTCCACATGACATGTCATCTGCAAATGATAAGTGGTTACATGCAAATCATAACATGTCATGTTTCACATGACATGTCATGATTTGCATGTTACCACTTATCATTTATGTTCGTTACACAGTCACGTCACGCAATACGACTTTTGGTGTATTTCAAGCCAGCGAAACGGCCGCGAGCGTGCCATGGGCGTGGAATGCAAGTCATGTTGCACATGAAATTTCGTGTTTTGCATAGTACCACTTATCATTTATGTTTTTTATACAATAGCGTCACGCAATACCAAATTTGGTGTATATCAAGCTAGCGAAACGCCCGCGAGCGTGCCATGGTGGCATGCAAGTCATGTCGCACATGACATGTCATGATTTCCGTATTACCACTAATCATTTATGTTCGTGATACAGTCACGTCACGCAAGAACAAATTTGGTGTATATCAAGCTAGCGAAACGGCCGCGAGCGTACCATGCAAGTCATGTTGCACATGACATGTTATGATTTTCATATCACCACTAGGCATTTATGTTCGTCATACAGTCACGTCAGGCAATACCAATTTCGATGTATATCAAGCTAGCGAAACGACCGCGAGCGTGCCATGAGCGTGGCATCCAAGTCATGCTGCACATGACATGTCATGATTTCCACATGGCAACATGGCATTTATGTTCGTCATGCAGTGACGTCACGCAATACCAAATTTGGTGTATATCAAGCAAGTGAAACGACCGCGAGCGTGCCATGAGCGTGGCATGGAAGTCATGTTGCACATGACATGTCATGATTTCCACATGACCACTTGGCATTTTTGTTTGTCATGCAGTGACGTCACGCAATACCAAATTTGGTGATTATCAAGCTAACGAAACGGCCGCGAGCGTGCCATAAGCGTGGCATGCAAGTCATGTTGCTCATGACATGCCGTGATTTGCAGATAACCACTGGGCATTTATGTTCGTCACACAGTCATGTCACGCAATACCAAATTTGGTGATTATCAAGCAAACGAAACGGCAGTCAGCGCACTATGAGCGTGGGATGTAAATCATGTTTTATATTACATGCAGGTCATGATTTTTATATTACCATCTTTTTGGTCATGGATAAATATCTCATTGACATGACATGAGAAGAACTTTATTTGAGTCCTGAGGAACTGATATTGAGAGGAGCCAGAGCCCCCCCCCCCCCCAGATCAAGTCTTTTTCTACCAATTTTTCGATGTATCAAGTTAGGAAAATGGCCTCAGGAGCGCTACGGCCATGGCTTGTAAATCATGATTTTCATAATAAATAAGTCATGAATTTCATGATATGAGCAGCATACATCTTCGTCATATAGTCATGTTTTGTCACACCAATTTTGGTATAAATCCCATGAACGATACGGCCAGGAGAGCACAAAGTCGTAAGCAGATAGATAGATAGATAGATAGATAGATAGATAGATAGATAGATAGATAGATAGATAGATAGATAGATAGATAGATAGATAGATAGATAGATAGATACGCTGAAGCAAGCCGAAGTTCCCTAAGAAATGCTGCGCATTTAAAAAAGTGGTTTGCCTAAAAAAATAAGACTCCTTCGACGCTAAAACACTTTGCTCCTAATTTTACCATTTTTTGAAGTTCCGGTGCATCTAGTGAAACACCGGTTAACTTCTTGGTTACAATATTTATTCACATCACAGGACAACCGAACTGCAAACTGGTGAGCATTTTATTCGCCTTTGATGTCGAAAGACATTTCAAGAAAACATCACAAACGTGATAAACGACATCAAACACCACTACTCAAGGAATATATTACTCTAGCTAAGAAGATGATATACCCGGTTACTATTACAGCAGAATTCTAATGCTCGAGTTTGGTAGTGTGTCGTAGAAGGAAAATTATCACCGTCATGAACCTGCACTCGCTGTCTTCGTTCTTTTCAACATTTTCTGCTTCACTGTCAGAAAACGTGCGCCGATTTATACTACGTTGGATGCAATAACTCTAATAGGCAAGAGAACGAGTACAGAAAGATACAAAGAAAGAGCGAAAGAGAGGGAAAGAAAGAGATAGAAATAAATAGACTAATTCCTAGTGAGAAACATTTCTTGGCAAAGCGAGATTCGAACCCGCTTACCCACAATCTGAAGGCGAGCGTCGTAACCACTCGTGCACTCAGGCAGGCTAACGCAGCATACCGCAGCCTTGCACAGTGTAGTATATCAACGGCATAGGTCGGCAAAATAAATGGAGCTCACTCGGACTCACTCAATAAATATATTTTTCGCTTAGGACTCACTCGGACTCAGACTCACCAAAATTTTGCTGAAGCAGACTCACTCGGACTCACACTCACTCAACTTTTCCTCAAATGGACTCACTCGGACTCAGACTCATGAATATTTTCGTCAACCTGACTCACTCGGACTCAGACTCACCAAAATATTACTCTGCCCGACTCACTCAGACTCAGACACACGAAAATATAACGAAAATATAACTCAGCCGGACTCACTCACCAAAATATTTGTCAGCCGGACTCAGTCGGACTCAGACTCACCAAAATTCTCCTGAAGCGGACTAACTCGCGGACTCACAGACTCGCCTAATTTTTTCTCAACCAGACGTACTCGGACTAAAAATTAGCAATATTCGATTTGGCCCGGCTCATCCAATAAATGTCGAAAGAGCGCCATAAAATAGCTTATGTAGAATAACACATGTAAAGGGTTCACAAGTGCCAGGAAACCTTCAAAATATATGTATGATAGCTTTCAACATACAAAAAGAAGTTATTACCCGTGCATCGCAATGTCTATCGTAAAGAGAAATTCAACATTACACGCGATTTTTGCAATATTGAGAATGTTTTCTCTAAATATAAGAATGGGCTTCGAGGAACATTAGGTTTTCATTCCTGTTACATTTGAAATGTGCTATGCGCACGCGCCATTTGTTTTCAATGGGCGAGCACGTACGTGCGTTTTTGGCAGACCCAATCATAAATGACGTCCTTTCTTACGCTTTACCGTTCGACGGCCTAATCACGCTACTTGGGAACGAAAAAAAGCTTGACATTACGTTATGGCGCTTTTCTAAACACGTTCATGAAACTGCCAATGGTCTTGCAGTCGATTTACCGATCATTGACAACGCGAAAAAGAAAATAATATGAGGCGACCATCTTTTGCAGAATCGAGCTCACCACACTCGAAAAATTTTGGAAACATGGCTTTATAGGGTGCATGGTTCTGCCTCTCTAAAGTTTTGAGAACACCTGCCACGATAGTCTCGTGGTTGTGGTGCTTGACTGCTCACCCGAAGATCACGGCATCGAATCCCGGCCGCATTTTCGATGGATGCCGAAACGCTTGAGCCATGTGTGCTTATATTTTGGCGCACGTAATGAACCCCAGGTAGCTAATATTTCCATAGCCTTCGACTACGGCGCCCCTCATAATCACATCATGGTTCTCGGACGTTAAACGCCAATAATTATTATACTAGTGTTTCGAATTATAGAAATGGTAAGTTCGGTTTTAGTCGATCTCATGCTTTCGCAAAGTTATTGCGCATAATATATCTCCGTATTTTACGTCGCAAAGCCAAGATGTGGTTGTCAGAGACGCCGTAGTGGAGGGATCCAGATATTTCGACCACCCAGGGTTCTTCAACGTGCATGTTAATCTAAATACACGGGTTGTGACTGCGTTTGTTTCTAGCAAGATATTTTTCGGAGCCGGCTAAGAACCAGTTGTAACTGTTAGTGACTACTGTATCTCGTGGATAATGGTAAAGAGTCGTATCAGTACCACGTTGGATACGGACAGAAGGCAAAAAGGAACGTGCATAGGCGCACCGATGAGAGCCGGCCAGTGTGTTCATAGGTATGGTCGAAGCTTTTTGCATGGTCTGGGTAGCCGGCTAAGAACCAGTTGTAACTGTTAGTGACTACTCTATCTCGTGGATAATGGTAAAGAGTCGTATCAGTACCACGCTGGATACGGACACAAGGCAAAAAGGAACGTGCATAGGCGCGCCGATGAGAGCCGGCCAGTGTGTTCAAAGGTATGGTCGAAGCTTTTCGCATGGTCTGGTACAGACCATGCAAAACGAGGTGGCACATTTCTCAAGCCGATTGCAAGAATGTCGTATTGAAAGGTGGGGACGCGGGCGCCGCTTCACAGTGATCCTACTAGTCCCCAGAAAGGACAGGAATATTCATTTCTAAGAAAAAAGTCACTGGACAAGGCCCTGAACTGACAACTAGAGGGTTTACTATAAACCAGACGCAATAAATTCACATACCTAACCCTGCGCTATTAGCAATTTTATTTCTTTTTATTCTCACTGCGTCGCTATTATATCTATCCTTAATAACTTATTCTTTGTATTGTTTTACTTCGATGTAACTGCTACTCTCACGAATTCTCAAATGCACAGCTCCCCTCTGTAATTCCTTCGGGCCTTCACGGTACTATTAAATAAATAAATAATTGAGGAGCCTATTTTCAGCGGGTAAATGGGGCAGCGGAGGTTGCCATAACGTACTGTTTTTCTTTGCAGAATGACAGACAGATGGGCAATTGGTGTGGGTTCATAATGGCGTCTAGTGATTCATGAAACATATGAGAAATAAAGGGAAAATAGACAACCACCCGTTTGTAGCACGAAGCTACAAGGAAATCCGTACGGATTTCTCAGAAAGAAAAGCTTCTTAGTTGCCGAAAAATTCGTCCTGGTCCGGGGTTCGACCCCGGGACCAACGCCTATCCGGGGCGGTCGCTCTACCAATTCAGCTAACCAGGAAGCTAGCAATTCGCAGCGCGAGGGCGAATCCATCGACAACTCGAAGCACATGGACAGAAGTAATGCAAATGAGTTCTGCGGAAACCCGCAAGGTGGCGGAAGGGTTAATAAAGGGAAAATAGACAACCACCAGTTTGTAGCACGAAGCTACAAGGAAATCCGTACGGATTTCTCAGAAAGAAAAGCTTCTTAGTTGCCGAAAAATTCGTCCTGGTCCGGGTTGCCGCAGAACTCACCTTGCGGGTTTCCGCAGAACTCATTTGCATTACTTCTGTCCATGTGCTTCGAGTTGTCGATGGATTCGCCCTCGCGCTGCCAATTGCTAGCTTCCTGGTTAGCTCAATTGGTAGAGCGACCGCCCCGGATAGGCGTTGGTCCCGGGTTCGAACCCCGGACCAGGACGAATTTTTCGGCAACTAAGAAGCTTTTCTTTCTGAGAAATCCGTACTGATTTCCTTGTAGCTTCGTGCTACAAACGGGTGGTTGTCTATTTTCCCTTTATTAACCCTTCCGCCACCTTGCGGGTTTCCGCAGAACTCATTTGCATTACTTCTGTCCATATGAGAAATGCGCTAATTTGTCTCCCGTGAGGGGACACTGCTCAGCGACTTATGATCGAAAGCCAGTGCTACAACAAATACAAAATGAGTGACATGAAGGCAGGACATGCGCTTTTTTTTTTCTTTCCTGCTTCAAAGCCTACATTCTCGAAAGATGCAGGGAGGGGGGTAAGGGATGGAGAGCAGTGCTCGAGTCTCGTATATTTATGAGACCGCTCCTTATCTTCATACCAGCGCATACTCCCCCCCCCCCCCCCACCCTTTATCTTTCCCATTGAAGTTCTGAAACAAAATTTTGAAGGCTAGATAACATGTGGGACAGATTTGTGTACACACACGCGCATCCTCTACGAAATATCAACAGATAAGCCTAGGACGTATCTAAAATCGATTTTAAAGTTCCTATCGCCCTACTGCAAAACGTGCCTTCGTTTATTGTGTAAACAACTAACCACCCGCTGCGTCACGAGTTTAAATATAAAACTCCAACCAAAATCACCAATCGTCGCCACAGCAGCGGATAGAAGAACGGAAGACAATAATTCGTGACCTCTACACCAACGGCTACACAAAGGCGTTTATTCGCAGAGCCCTCCGTAAAAGAAAAGACGGGGGAAACATGACACCAACGGCGCCGCAACGACGCCGTGTGTCGATCCTACATTGCGGGCGCCAGCGAAGCAATAGCCCGTATACTAAGAAAGGCAGGGATCGACGTTTCCCACAAGCCATCCACCACCATCGGCAGTTTCATCCCTCGGCCCAAAGACAGCGCATCTGTGGAAAAAGCGCATGGCGTCGTGTACCGGATCACGTGCGCCGAGTGCCCCGCTTCCTACATTGAGGAAACCAAGAACTTCCATGAAAGAATGCAGCAGCACAAGAATGACCTCCGTCACTTGAACAGCGTACGGACCGAAGTGACAGAGCACTGCCAGCGGTTTGACCACCATACCAGTCCCGACGGCGCTGTGACTTTGGAAAAAGAAAGGAACCTTCGCCGGCGGCCCCTCCTCGAATCCTGCTACATTGAGCAGACAGCGGGAAACATCAACCGCACCACGGGGGCACTGCCCTCCCTCTACTGCCAGGGCTTGCGACGACTCACAGCAAACAATCACGCCTGGCAAGAAGGCGTTGCACATGTCGGGCCTTCTCACCCCTGAACAAAAAGCCGATCATGCTTCGAAACGTCGCGGTTTCTTAAAATAAATTTTGGCTGGAGTTTTTTTCTTTTCTCCAGTTTTCTGTTATCCCAACCAGGTAGACTTCTGCCGAATGTTAATTTTTGAAACAATATAGATATTTTTGTTGCAGGCCCCAAGCCTAGAGTGTCGAGCTCGTTGCTTCGTTTTGTACTTTCCTTGCATTCCTTGGGGGGTATTAGGAGCTCGACAGCAAGATACGAGAAACGAGCCTGGGAAACGGCCGTGCCATGAAGCTTTTTGCCGTGTGGCTTGGACGAACACAATGACGGCTGAGGGACCACCGAAAGTGCTTCGGCGCGTCGACGCTGACTATGAATGGAAAGGTGTTTGAATAGGAAAGAAAAGAAAAAAAAAGGAAAAAAAAACGGGTTTTGCTTGAGTCGGCAAGGACTGAACTGCAGGCGTGCTGGGAAAATATGGCAGCAATATCTCTCAAAGAGAGTCTAGAATTCGAAGAAGTCATTAAAGTTTAAAAGCTCCTTAAATTGCCGAGAGGTAACACAATTCTTTGACCACATTACAGCCCGAAGAAATTTGTTTTTGCAAGTGATGAAGCGTTGCGTATGGCATTAATGATGCGTTTCTACCCCCTTCCTCCTTGAAATCCGGTCGCTACAATTTTCGAGGTACCACGGGGGCAAGCTTTATCTAGCCACTTTGAATAACGAAGCCGCTGTTTAATTGGTAGCGAATGACATGACGAAAGCCGATGGTCTGTGTCGTCGCTACATTTTTAACAAAGCTTGAAATTCGGCGAGATGGTGCATAGCTACTGGGAAAGTTTTGAGCGCTGTACAATGCATTCACAAGGCATTCAAAAGCACCCGTCCTGTCTCTCTCGTACATGTGAATGTCTTGTTTGGCGCTCGAAAATTTCCCAATTGCCACATTTATTCATGAAAAAACCGAAGCGACATCTAGAGACACAAGCGGTTCATTGCAACAGAGAGCGAAGGGGCGCTCGATGCTCGCGAATCGTGCTGCTTTGTCGTATTTGAATCCACATGGATGATGAAGCTCGAACATTGCACTCATTCTCCGTTGATTAGGTACACAATTGTAGATCAAACTCAATGTGGATCACGATGTCGCTAAATAAAAGTGGCCTGGAGTTGTACATGTGCCAGAACATGCTGCACAGCGCACTTACATGCCCTCGTATATGAGGGCATGGACAGCTTGATAATTTGAAAAATAATTTCTAGGGCTTTACAAGACACACCATACAAGGAGGCTATAAATATTTGTAACCATAGGTCGGCAAAATAAATGGAGCCCACGCAGGCTCACTCAATAAACGTTTTTCGCTTAGCACTCACTAGGACCCAGACTAACCAAAATTCTGCTGAAGCGAACTCACTCGAACTCAGACTCATTAATATTTTCTTCAACTGGACTCACTCGGACTCAGACTCACCAAAATTTTGCTGAAGCAGACTCACTCGGACTCAGACTCACGAAATTTCTCTCCAACCACACTCACTCGTACTCAGACTCACCGGTGTTTTCGTCATCCAGACTCACTCGGACTCAGACTCATGAATATTTTCGTCAACCTGACTGACTCGGACTCGGACTCACCAAAATTTTCCTCAAGCGAACTCACTCGGACTCAGACTCACCTAAATATAACTCAGCCGGACTCACTCAAACTCAGACTCACCTAATTATAATTCAGCCGGACTCACTCAGACTCAGACTCACGCCTCAATCTGAGTCTGAGTGAGTCTGAGTGAGTCGACTCATGAGTGAGTTTGCCGACCTATGATCAACGGTACAGGAAAGGGAATTGGGGGGGAGGAGGAGGGAAAGAAGAACGAGTACAGAGGAAGAGATGTATCAGGAATGTATTACTCTCAAAAGTAAAAGCTGTTAATTGCGAAGACGGTCCATATTTTCCAACAATACCTCTGCCGCTAATCTTACAGTGAGCGCACTCAGTACAGCCCGCTTGTATTTTCCTCTGCTGTTATGCGTGAAGCCGCAAAATGTTACTATAAGCGCGCTGCTTGTGCTAAATATCACCTCTGTAGGCACGCAAGAATACAATATTGTATAAGCGGTGCTTTCATAAAGCAAAGGACTGTGACGCATATCTGGTAACACCTGAATGAAACATGCTACGGCACGGGAACCACAACTGCACTTTGAATGATTCGACCGGCGTGAATATGTACGAGGGCTCCTTATATATGTCACATGCTGCATTTCTGTGCCATACGCTGCTGAACCTTGTTATTTTTACGCGTTCACAGCCCTGGTGGCGGTAAGTGCAAACTGCCGACAGTGTTCTCGCAGCATGATATGGTTATTTATTTATTTCCAGGTACTGTTGGCCGATTTGGCCGTTACAGGGGTGGGGTACAAATCTGACACAAATCAAACATTGTTCACATGAACTAGCAATGTACAGTTTATACATGCAATCTAGAATTCACAGTGTGTCATATATACATAAGTTGCAAGAAAAGAAAAATCTGACGTAATAACCATCACGTCAAACATAAGCTCCAATGCACAGACATAAAGCTGCAACGCACAGGCTATAGAGAAAAAAAATTTTTACAACACGATATTTCGTTCTACAATTTAGGTTATACATACATCACAATACTAAATTCCATTACTCTCATGAAATATGTGATATTAGCAACAAAAAGAAAAAAAAAAGACTTAGCATTCAAACAGATTTATTCAAAAAATATTTCGTAGTGCTGGATTCAAATTTTTCTAAAGTTTCACAATCCCGTATAGCCTCCGGTAAATTGTTCCAGTCTGTTATGGTTCTAGGAAAATAAGAGTATGCATATGTGTTTATACGAGATTGGGGGGATTAGAAAATTTCTGTGGCAGTCACTTCGTAGGTTTCTAACATGTGGTGGAATGAGGTACGGCGCTACATCAAAGTTAAATGTATTTCGAGAGAGCAAAAACAAGAATTTTAGTCTGGATATGCGACGGCGTTCCAAAAGGGTAGGCAAGTTTAATTCCCGCAGCATCTCTGTCACAGAATCAGTTCGGGAGTACCTTGAAAGAATAAATCTAGCCGCCCTTCTTTGCACTCGCTCAATTCTATTGATTAATCCTTTCTGATAAGGGTCCCATATGATGCTTGCATATTCTAGTGTAGGCCTTACTATTGTAATATACGCTGTTAATTTTACTGGTGCTGGAGCGAGCTTTAATTTGCGACGTAAGAACCATAGCTTCTTTTCAGCGGCAGAACAAATATTATTGATATGTTGAGTCCAGTTGAGGTCTTTAGATATTGTCACTCCTAAGTATTTACATTTGTGAACGGTAGCTAGTACAGTGGTGCTTAGTTGATAATCAAAGTTCAGGACGTGCTTAACCTTGTTTGTGACGCGTAAAACAACAGTTTTTTCTTTATTTAGCTGCATTTTCCAAGCTTCACACCATTTTTCAACAGACACCAGAGCGTCGCTGAGAATTTTTTGATCACTGGAGGTAGATATTTCCCGATAAATTAAACAATCGTCGGCGAAAAGCCGCACTGTAACATCGTCACTCATATCCGAACATATATCATTAATATAGACGAGAAATAATACCGGTCCAAGGACAGAACCCTGGGGGGACGCCGGAAGTAACTGTTAAACGATCGGACTGGTGGCCGTTTATGTCCACGTACTGTGTCCTGCGTGACAGATATGACCTTATCCATTCCACTATATTGCTATTTATTCCAAGGTGCTTCAGTTTTATAATTAGCTCGTTATGAGGAACCCTATCAAAGGCTTTTTGAGAAGTCAAGGCATATTGCATCTACCTGTTTTTCATTATCTATTGCTTTTGAAAAGTCGTGAATGGTTTCAACAAGCTGCGTTACAGTTGACAGTTTTTGCCGGAAGCCATGTTGGTTGGAATGTAGCGCTTTCGTGTTTTCTAGGTACCTATATATTGCTTTTGATATTATGTGTTCGAGGAGTTTGCAGCAGACGCAAGTTAAAGAAATTGGTCGATAATTTTCAATATTCTGCTTGTCTCCGGTTTTGTGTATCGGGATAACTTTTGCAACAAGCCAGTCGTCTGGAACCTGTTTTTGTTGCAAGGATGCATTAAAGATAATTTCTAAGTAGCGAGCAACCCATTCAGCGTATCGTCGCAAAAAGGCATTTGGAATTCCATCCGGACCAACAGATTTTTGTTCTTTAATGTTTAAAAGTAGCGATAGTATCCCTTCATAGGTGATTCGTACTTCGGGCATATCTGACACGTGTGAAAATGATGTAAGTGTAGCAGGAGAAGTACAGCTAGAAACATTTGAAAAAACAGACTGGAAGAACTTATTATGGTAGGAGGCAATTTTCGAACAGTCGGTTATGATTTCGTCGTTAACAACAATGCTATATTGATTTGGAGCGGTTTGTGACAAGTGACGCCAAAACTTTTGCGGGGAAGACACCATGAAGTCCGTAAGCGTTTCCTCGTAATATTTCTTTTTTGCTTGTCTAAGCTTTATTCGCAACTCTGCAGATAGGTCAGCTATCTTTTCACGATTTTTCGCTTTCCTTTGCCTTCCTATTTTTCGCTTCAGACGAACAATCTCTCGCGTTATCCAAGGATTACGCTTATTTCTTCTCTTTTTTCTTAGTGGTACGAATGAATTTACACAGTACAAGATAATGGTTTTGAATCTTGCCCACAGTGCATTGACGTCATCGTCAGGGCTCAGACTGTCTAGATGAAGTGATAAATAATCTATAATGCTCGTGTCGTCAGCTTTTGCAAAATTGGGGGGCGTGCACAATGCATTCTTTAACATTTCCTGCAGGAACATTGGTTTTGATTTGTACAAACACAAGTTGATGGTCTGATATGCCATCTTGAACTGCTACTTGATAATTTTCAAACCGACCATCCAGAAATACTAAGTCTAAGATGGACTGCACAGTTCCCGTTTTTCGCGTGCTTTCCTCTACTACCTGAGTTAAATCGTTAGCGAATGCAATGTCAAGCAACACTTCACAGTCAGCTCGTTCCCGTGATTCTATGTTAATTGTGCTCCAGTCAACACCCGGCAAATTAAAATCCCCGGCAATTATTAACCATGGGTTCCGCGCCTTTTGTTGTTCTAAGTAGTTTTGCAGGGCCTCTAAGTATTCGATCGATGCGTTAGGCGATCTATAGATCGCTCCTATTACGACTAAAGCAGTTCCCAATTTGATTTGGCACCAAGCGCTCTCGTGGTTAGGGATACCGTTCAACCTTACGCATTCAATATTTTCCTGTAGTATAATTGCAACACCTCCTCCCCTAGAGTCTCGGTCATTACGTATGATCTTAAAACCTGGAGGTAACAGCTCGCAATCTTGTATTTCTGGTCGCAGCCATGTTTCGCTAACAATAACTACATGGGGGTCATAACTGGCTAGCACATATTCTATATCGCCGATTTTGTTTGCGAGACTTCGAGCATTAAGGTTTATAAGTCGAAAGTCCGTTTCCGGTAATACGGTATCGATTCAACGGTGGCTATCTGTCGGTGTAGACTTTGACTGTGTCTGTTTGGTTTTCGGGAATTGCCGTATCCTGACACGGCTATTCTTGGAATAATCCCATACATAGACATTATTATCTACAGTAAGCCTGTCGCGGTGCAGGCGCACTCGCGAGCCTTCTTCTTTCTCTTTCAACGCAGACTTCCAGAGTAGCCTGCGCTTATTCAGTGTTTCTTTCGAATAGTCGTCGCCGACAGAAATGCCACTTCCTTTCAATTTCGCGCAGTTTTGAAACACCTTTTCTTTTTCTTTATAATCATAAAACTTCAGTATTACTGGACGAGGCCTTGAATTTTCCTCTGCGGATTTATTCTTATGCGGTTTGCCAATTCTGTGCATCCTCTCAATTGTTTTCAAGTTAACACCTAGCTTTTTCTTCAGAATTTCAACAATCACTTTTTTTTCAAGTTCTTCTGAAGTTTCATTGTCACTCTCCGATATTCCGAAAACCATTAGATTGTTTCGCCGCATTCTGTCTTCTAAACCGGCAAGTTTTTCCTGCTGTTTCTCTAAAACTGAATTCAACCTCTCGGTTGTCTCTTTTAGCTCAGCAAGACCTGCCGCTTGGTCCCTGCAAAGCTGTACAATGTCTTCCAGGGCCTTAAGTCTCTCGTTTAGGCCGTTTAGGTTGGCTTGAATTGCCTTTTGACCTTCACACAACTCTTGCACAAGTACTTTTAGATCAGGACCAGGGTTCGTCTCAACGTCACCCGACAGCAGCAGACATAATGATACAAAGGCAGAAAACAATAACCGTGGGCACGGCAGCACTACGAGGAAACGATTGTCGCTCTTATAGCTCGAGTATGAACTAACCTGTTGAAAAAGCAGAAACTTGTTTGAGCACATCGTCCATGCGTTGCCGCCGTGCCCACTGGACGCTGCCGACGACGGTGCTTGCTTTATACGGTCCTCCCACGGTGCTGTTCCACCATGGTTCCTGGTGTCGAGGTTGTCGATCCAGGGGCGTTGTTCCAATTCAGCAGAATCCGCAGCACCGGCCGAATCGGCTAGGCGCATGCTCCGTACGTTCCCATGGAAGGAAGCGCATACGACGAGCATCTGTTGAAAAAGCAGAAACTTGTTTGAGCACATCGTCCATGCGTTGCCGCCGTGCCCACTGGACGCTGCCGACGACGGTGCTTGCTTTATACGGTCCTCCCACGGTGCTGTTCCACCATGGTTCCTGGTGTCGAGGTTGTCGATCCAGGGGCGTTGTTCCAATTCAGCAGAATCCGCAGCACCGGCCGAATCGGCTAGGCGCATGCTCCGTACGTTCCCATGGAAGGAAGCGCATACGACGAGCATCTGTTGAAAAAGCAGAAACTTGTTTGAGCACATCGTCCATGCGTTGCCGCCGTGCCCACTCCGTTATTGTGACGTATTAAGCGCTTTCAGTTTTCACAGTTATACATTCCTTATGTCACACAGCCTCTGAGTTTCGTTTTCAAATGTAAGGCTGAGTTGAAGTTCAAAGCCAAACAAAGCGGCAATGGTTGAACGTAACCGTCCTTCTCCTCGAGTGTCGATTACCACGCATAGACTGCTCAAGATTCCCAAGAGGCCGATCGCAACACAAATCTTGCCGCTCTGCGCAATCAGAACTTGTTAGTTGTTTTTTAAAAGGTTCTTCTTGACCTTTTCAGGTACGATCACTTTTAAACATATGGTAGTCAATTAGCAGCATTGAACTAATGGCGCGGCACATAGGATAACAAGGTCACGTTTTAAGCATTATATTATAGGATAACAAGGACACAATTTACACATTTTACGCATTATATTTAAACTTTTTTGGCCTTGCATGCGGCACCTTAGCCGAGCGCCAGCAACAGCAAAGCGCGACGCTTCACAAAGGACATAGACACTAGCATCGAAGCACTGCGCAAGTTGTTCCTGCGTGATTATACTACCCTTCCCTCCAGTGCGTGCATTGAGAAAGTGGTCAGAGTAGCAGCTGACCTCTTAACAAGGAAACGTGGAAGCATCAGCGACAACTCTGTGGAAAGTTGTCGTTTCAACTGGTCTTGAAGCGACAACTTTCATCGTCAACTTTCGAGTTGAAAGTTTCAACTCCTCTTAAAAGTTAACAGCATGTAACACTATATCACTTAAGCCACAGTAAGGCTGCCAACCTTCACGCAAGCCTCCAGCCTTCTCCCTACCCTCCAAGCCACAGTAGTTTGAGAACTTGCGTTATTGTGTTACCACAACAAATTTTAAATGAATGTAAAGGAAAATTAATCGATTACATTTCTGTAATTCCTCAGTCAAGGTCCGGGGGGTGTCATTGACCGCTGTAATTAGATGCATTTTAAATGTAGTAGTTGTAAATGTCTTCGGTTATTCAATTTTTGTAACGTCTGCAAGTCTGGCATGGATGATGATGATGGTATATGTTGTTTATTGGCGCAAGGGCCAATGGATGGCCAAAGAGCGCCAGTACATGATGACGAGTGCGAACAATGATTATGTTCAGTGGCGGTAAAGGGGCCTAAAATTCCTCGCCTTAAAGGCGGGTAAAACATATAGGTATTAAAATCATGACAGTGACATGAAATGTGTGTAGTGAAAATGATTGGCAAACGGTTGTGATTAAAAAATCACAGCATATCTGCGGAGTGAATGATGATGAGTGGGCGAAGCTCCGGAGGTACATCATCAAAGATGTGATGGTGGTTGGTTGCATGTGGTCAAACGATATGCATGTGAGACCATATCGCGATGCCGTGTGTTGTATGACATCGCGATCGTCATCGTCATGAGCGTCATCGTTATGACGCATAGTGGGTACATTCCATGTGGTGTGCCGCAGTGGCGTAAATCATGGGGGGGGGTCAGGGGGTCCTGACCCCCCTGTGTTCAGGCTGGGGGGGGACCCCCCATGCAAGTGTCCCCCCTCGAGATTTATCTTCCAAATGTCATGTTTGTAAAGTCATGTCTGACTTTCTTGACAGTCAAGGACAACGCACTCTCCAAAACCAACTCTGAAATCTGAAGCACTTTCATTGAACAGAAACTCAGTACTTCTAGCCAGTACACACGATGGGGAATACCTTTATGCGTTAGCACGAAAAGTGGTATTATATATATATATATATACATATATATATATATATATATATATATATATATATATATATATATATATATATATATATATATATATATACAAAGTAGCCGCCATTGCAAGATGTGTGTCCCCCCCTTGTGGTCTTTATGAATTTACGCCACTGGTGTGCCGTGATGACAGCGTCATCGTCATCACACAGGGAGATACTGCTGGTTACGCAGGTGGCTACTACGTACTACAAACTACAAGGGACGCACGACCCACGGGATAAGGAGCTTCGCCCCTAAAACTCTGGAGAGATGGTATGAGCACGAATGTCTCGTGAACCGCCCTTGTGACCAAGGGTTGCGAGACAGGTGCTTTCTATGATGTAGCTACCACAGCAGCAATCTCTGTTCAGAGATCGCGCTGCGGCTTACCAGGGTAAATTACGTGAAAACAATGTAGATCTTTTAAAAACGCGAACAGTGAATCAGGTTTGAAAAGCGGATCCCTACCGATGAACATCTATGGATGAAGAGGCATTTGCTCTCGGTAGGGTAATGGGAAATGTATTTTTCTAATAGGATCTAATTCATTGCATTGAATGACAATATGAGGAACAATAAGGGGTTCACCACATTTCTCGCACATAGGTGGATCACCACTGGACAGAAGGTAAGAGTGTGTACTATATGTGTGTCCTATTCCAAGCCTGGTTAGTGTTACTTGTGTGCGGCGGGACCTCGATACTGGTGGCCAGTTTCCAAGATTTGGCTTGATAACATGTAGCTTATTTTTTGTTTGTCTGTCCCATGAGCGCTGCCAATAAGCCCTCAGCTTTCGTTTTAGGAAGGGTTTTAGGTCTAGCGCCGGCACAGCTATGGATGTATCAGATGCGTTTTCGTGGACGGATGCAGCTAGCTGGTCTGCCAACACGTTTCCTTCGATCTCGCGATGTCCTGGCACCCAGCATATCACGACTTGTTGTTTATATGTGTAAATTGTGCATATCAGTGAGTACAGCGAGATGATTACAGGATTTTTGTGCGTATTAAGATTTTTCAAAGCTTTTACAACGCTTAAGGAATCCCTGTATATAACAGCGTGGTGTAAGCTTATTTCCTTAATCTGTTTAACCGCCGCCAGTATCGCATATGCCTCTGCTGTAAAAAATGCTTGAGTTCGTTTGGAGGACGCCGGCATTCCAAAAAGACGGACCGACCGCCGCGTACGACACACCAGCGTGGGACGTCGATGCATCCGTAAAGAATTCGGGGCAATTATATTTGTGCTGAAGTTCCAGGAAGTAGGTACGGATATGTGCAATAGGCGCGTGTTTTGTAACTTCCTCGAAGGATAAATCACAGTCTATGAGCTGCCATTGCCACGGCGGCGGCTGTACAGCGGGCGCCATCACACGGTGTTCAAAGAGCGAGACTTCCATTTCTTCGGCAAAACGTCGCACACGTAGCGAGTATGGCGCCCTTGATGCAGGACGGTTATCAAATATTTGAGAACTAGATAAGTCATTCACCGCACTGTATGTGTGATGTTCATTGTTTGCATTGACTTTGAGAAAATATACGAAGGAAATTTAGCATCTCTGCAAATAAAGGAACCACTCCTTTGATTCGGCGTAAAGGCTTTGAACAGGGCTTGTCCGAAAAGCACCCGTAGAAAGGCGAATGCCTAGATGGTGGACGGTGTCCAGCATCTTCAATGCGCTCGGTGTCGCAGAATGAAAACTATGGCCCCGTAGTCTAGGCGTGTGAGTATGAGACTTCTGTAGAGATTCATGAGACATTTGCTATCACTTCCCCATGATGTGCGAGACAAAACCTTCAGAATATTCATAGTCTTCAGGCACTTGTTTTTTAGGTATTTTATATGTTGTACAAAAGACAATTTGGCGTCTAGAATTACACCTAAAAACTTGTGCTCCGTTTTTACAGGCAGCAAATGGCCCTGCAGATGAATATCTGGATCGAGGTGCAGGCCTCTCTTCCTGGAGAATAGTACGCAGGTGCTTTTTTGTGGGTTGAGGCTGAACCCATTTTCGTCAGCCCACTTCGACACCTTATTAAGAGCAAGCTGAAGTTGTCGCTCGCATATTTCTAGGTTGCCGGATTTAAATCCAATCTGCACATCTTGGACATATGTTGAATAGAACACATTGCGTGGGATACATAGACGCAAGGAATTGATTTTTACAATAAAAAGTGTACAACTCAGTACACCACCCTGTGGTACTCCGATTTCCTGGACAAATGGACGTGACAAAACGTTGCCCACACGGACACGAAATGTTCGATTGGACAGGCAGCTCTCTATTATGTACAACATATTTCCACGTATACCTAGTTCTGAGAGGTCCCTTAATATCCCAAACCGCCATGTAGTATCGTACGCTTTTTCAATGTCTAGAAAGACAAAGAGGAAAAACTGCTTGTATATGAAAGCGTCACGAATGTTTGTCTTAATGCGAATGAGATGGTCAGTTGTGGATCGACCCTCCCGAAAACCGCACTGATGAGGGTCAAGCAATCTTTTTGATTCCAGGATATGTAGCAGCCGACGGTTGATCATCTTTTCAAAAAGTTTACACAGGCAGCTTGTTAAGGCTATAGGCCTGTAACTTGCAACCGAAGATGGATCGTTTCCCTCTTTTAGGGATAGGAATAACAATGACCTGTTTCCAAGAACTAGGGATTTCACCTGAAAACCATATGGCATTGTACAAAGAAAGGAGCGTTTTTTTTTGTGTTTCGGAAGGTAGGTGATTCAACATTTCATAGACCACAAAGTCACAACCTGGGGCAGAATTACTGCAGAAGTTTAGCGATGTTTGTAGCTCAGCGATGTTTGTAGCGCATTCCTGCATTCAACGTTCCACCAGGGAACACGCCGTTTGGGACCTGTGCCGCTCGTTTCGGGAATACATTCCGAGGCAGCATAGATTAAAAGAGGTGTAAAATACTTCCCAGCATCATCCAGGGTTAAGCCGGGCATCTCAGCCCATGTCACGTAAGTAAGAGTTTGGTACTGTTCCCAATTAGCTGAGTCAAGTTTCCACCGAGGAACTTGCGGAGGAAGCTCATTTTGTTTCCGCGTACTTAGGATTATTGGGAATGATCACTCCCTTACGGGTTTTTAGAAACACTCCATTTAAAATACGGTAAAAGCGTAGGCGATGATATACTAAGATCTATGGCAGAGTAGGACGTGTTAGCGACATTAAAATATGTGGGCTCCTTGGTGTTCAGGAGGCACACTCCAGAGGAAAAAAGAAATTGTTCAGTAAGGCGACCTCGCGCATCGCAGCGTGAATCGCCCCGCAGGTTTATTGTGTGCGTTGTAATCTCCAAGAACCAAAAATGGTTCTAGGAGTTTCCCGAATAATGATTCTAGATCGCGCTTCTGAAGGTGATAATGTGGTGGTATGTACAAGGAACAGATGGTAATGAGTAGAGACCGGATTATAGGCAAATGCCTATTTTTTCCTTGCGTTCCTATTGCGCCACTTTGATATATGAGCATGAATTAGGGGTAAAGGAGGGCTTTTATAGTGTTTTTATAGTGCCTATAAATGCCTATTTTGGGGTTTGTGCCTAAATGTCTATAAGTGCCCATAAATGCCTATTTTCAAAATTGGTGCCTATATGAACGCTATTTAGCCGAAAATTTTGCTTTCGAGTACAGTTTGAGACCGTAATTCATGTTACCGGGCGAAATTGACGTTTCGGAACTTTATGGGGTGCAACAACCTATAGTTCCCTAGTTCAACAAACATCCGGGAAGCAACGGTAGCAGCAGTGAAATGGGACGCGCCGGCCACCTTACCCCACCGCACTGACATGGCGCGAGTGGTTGGAGCAGGGGAGAGGAAAGGACGCTATTCCTGCAACCCTAAATGGGAGCACGTCCCAGGCGGGAAGGCGGGAAGAGGAGAGTGGCGTCTATGGCGGAGGACGTGGCGGGCGGCTTTTACCGCCGGTTTTCCAGTCCAGTGTTCCCATGGAATTGAAGCACCTCCTTGAAGACTTGGGCGCGGTGGGGGGGGCAGAAAACAGGGAGGTGCCTCGCGCGCAGCAGCAGGAATATGGAGAGACCATGGAGCGCCGTCAGGGAAAATAGAAAGTAGGTAAAAAAATCAGATGTGCACATGGCTTTTGTTTCGTTTGTAATTTACTCTGAAAGGGCGCTTCACCAGATCACATTAGAAATTTTAATTCAGATACTGGAAGTGTTCGCGTGCCCATTGAAGAGCTTTGTACAAGAACTTTTAATTGGTTCATTACGAGCCGCGAAAGCATGATGCCGGTAGATGAGCATGAAACCTTTGCCACTCGCAAGCCAAATTCCTTCCCTGCCCTCTTCGGTATCAGAGAAACTCGGAGCCGGAAGATCACACGACGTTGACGCATCAACACACCATGCGCACGCAAGATTACACTATGTGCACATGACATGCCAGGTCGTGCGCACAAGCGGTGTTGTATCGTTTCGGCGTTCGCTCTATAGTGTACTGCCTGTTTCTGTGGGATGGATCTGTCTATGCGTTTGGAGAGGCTGGCATGGATCCTGTATCCTTACCACGACACAGCGCGTCGCACAGTTGGAACTGCTGTAAGGAACGATGCACCAAAAACATGCTAAGTGTTGTCAGGGCTGGCGCCGGCACGACGCGGGAACGGCGAGAACACGAACACAAAAGAAATATAGGCAGGTAAGTCTCGCATAGCTCTCGATTCGAAGAAAAAACTAAAGAAAAGTGCGCACACATTCCGTTTGTATGTTTTATTATTCCTATTAACTTTCATTCTTCCGTTCAAGCAACAGTTGCACAAATTACGCATGTAGCCTCGAATAATTCTCGCAGTTGCATGTACTACTGTGACAAACACAGGACCATTCCTTGTTGAACTTCACCTCCCCCACATTGGTGCGCGCGCCCGTGAGATAAAGGGCACGAGGCATTCAGTCTGACATTTCACCTCCTTCCGGGGAGCGTAGCGTTGCAAACCTTGGCAGACGTGATCGTTAGCGCAATGCGTGCATTACACTTCTAGCTCGAAACGCTCAAACCTGGTAAGGGGCCCTTTATGGTGTTCACACAAAGAGGAGAAATTGACTCTGCGCTATTAGACCCGGCCAATACAAGGCTAACAGACCCTTCTGGCCTTTTAGCGGTCTGGCTATTGAATCCTGTGCTGCCCTCCCCAGCCATGCCGAAAAGAAGCAGACCCAGGAGCGTGTTTATTCGATGGTGGACACTTAACTTACCATTCTGGACAATAAAAGGAGAGACCGTGTTCTGGAAACCGTGCCCGAAAAGGGACCATTGCATGGCTATGTTAAATCATTAAGGCCTTTGTACAATCATAAAATATAACATTTGTTTGCTTTCCTGTCGTACAACAGGTCGCGCACGTCCTTATTCGAAAATTTGAGTTTTTGTAAAAATTTATTGTGCCTATATTTACAACTTTGGGGGCCTAAAACTGTGTTTTTCCTGCCTATTTTTGGCGCCTAAAACACGATTTTTTAGTGCCTAAAAATCCGGCCTCTAGTAATGAGTTTATCAAAAAATACGGCTCGGATGGCCTCTGCCTCAAGGGCCGTTTGGAGCTTGAGATGTTGGCATGCCACACTTTTATCAACTATTATGGCAACACCTCCAGAAGATGCGACAGCATCATCGCGATGTTTTCGGAAAATTAAATGCTGTCGGAGGAAGCCGGTCTGCTTAGATGGCAAGTGTGTTTCTTGGACACACAGCACTTTTGGGTTAAATTCGCTTAGAAGTTCTTGGATGTCGTCTAGGTTTCGCACTAATCCTTTGACGTTCCACTGCATGATTTTGTACATGTTGGAAAAAAATGTGCTGTGTGTCTCAAAAGTTGAAGATTAGGGCTTACTTTACAGGGCCCTTGTCAGGCCCTGTAATTGGTGTCTTGTCTTTTTTGCAGCGGTCGAGAGAAGCTCGCCGCTCCTTCGGCGTTGGCTGCACCATTTGACTTGGACTGGTGTCCATTGCCTCTTCCGAGGCACTGGACACCCGTTCCAAGGAGTGATGTCGCGTAGACTTCGTCTGGAGCGACGAAGTCTTGGACCCCACCGCACCGGAGGTTGACGTGCCCTCCTTGGCCCCTACGTTGCTTGTAGTCGCCACCGGTGTGGTCAGGTTGAGGGTGGGCAGGGTAGCCTTGGCTGCTCCCACCATGGGGGCGGATGGCGTTTGCCTCGACACACTGCGCGTGCTCCGGGCAACCGCGATAGCCCGTTTGGTGCCGCCCCCCTGTCACACCACTTCGGCCAAAGGCGTTTTGAATGCGAAAGACTGTGAAATGCGTTGTCGCGCCTCACGGAAAGATATGTTCTCTTTGACCTTTAGTGTTAATATTTCTTTTTCTTTCCTCCAAGCTGAACAAACTCTGGAGTACGCAGGATGATCTCCATCGCAGTTCGCACAGTGAGTCTCATCGTGAGTACAGTCTTCTGCAGAATGGCCTGTTGTTGCGCATTTTGGGCAAGTAAGCTGCCCTCGGCAGCTCTGGGACGCATGACCAAACCGTTGGCATTTAAAGCAACGTCGTGGGTTGGAAATGTATGGTCTAACGCTAAGTTTGACATAGCCGGTTTGAAGAGTCTCAGGTAGGGTAGTCGTATTGAAAGTGAGTATTAGATGCTTAGTCGGTATTTCATTGTTGTTTCGCCTAATTGTGATGCGCTGGACATGTATTACGTCTTGATCTTTCCATCCATCCAGGAGGTCTGCATCAGTCAGTTCTACTAGGTCTTCATCAGACACTACGCCTTTCACTGTGTTCATTGTGCGATGTGCTGTCACTGAGATTGGAAAACTGCCAAAAGCCACAAGGTGTCCTAGTTTGTCGTACTGTTGTTTGTCGCGAATTTCAAGAAGATCGCCACTTCCCATCTTCGTCACTTTGTAGCCTGGGCCAATTGCATCAGTTAGGGACCTTGAAACAAGAAATGGTGACATAGTTCGGACTGTTTTGGTTTCATGTTTACTGTGCGCAACGTGGAACTTAGAAAAAGCCTGCTTTTGTTTCGCAAAAAAATTTTGGTGTATCTTCGGTGCACCACCTTTTGAGGGAGCGATCAGGGAGTGAGGGTAGAGAGTTTGCCATGCGAAACTTGTGTAAAATTCGGCGGCGATGGTGGCCACCCACCACCGAGCCCAACAAGGGGACGCTACAAGATAGAATAAGACTTGGAGACGCCAGCCATGCATCGCCGCTATAACCTAATATAGCTACCCGAGGTTGAATAACTACACAGGGTTAACCCTCGCCGCCTGGAAAAATCGTAAGTAAACGGAAGAGAGATGACAGGATAGATTTAAAGTGAGAGCGAAAGACGAAGATGTAGGTAGAGAAGGACAGGAAAAGGCGACTGCCGGTTTCCCCTGGGTGGGTCATCCCAGGGGTACCGTCTACGTGAAGCTGGGTCCAAAGGGGTGTGATGCCTCTGCCGGGGGCTTTAAAAGTCCAAGCACCCGGCATCGCCTAAATCCCCCAGGATCCCCTTTTCCCCGGACACGGCACAGCCACGCACGGCGAGGCGTGGGAGGGGATCGAAACCCCCCCCGTTGGCTCAGGTCCGTGGTGACGCCACTCACCAAACGCCTGCTTGCGCAGACGCCCCTGCGGGGAAGTCTGGCATGGAGGCATGCAGTTGCCTGCCTGACACGTGTCACGTGTATCATCCTGCTGTAATCTTCATCATTTACGATGAATTACACTTGTGTCCTTTGCATTCATCCTATCGTCTACTTGAATGTCTTGAATGCCCGGTTTCCAATTTTAACATCATGCCACAAGGGCAGTCCCACAATTAGATTAACTCCACATCAGCAGTACACTTACACCGCGACGACCCAACGACGAGAAGAAAGGCGACACATTGCCGTGCGTGTCAGAGCAGTGTGTCGTTGTCTTTCTTCTCTTGCTGTCCTCATGCTGTAAGCATACTCTTCTAATTTTGCAACAACACTGCGTCAACCTTTGTTTACTGAATGTCTTAGCTCCTGAACACATTGACTTGTTACTACATGCAGAATTTTTATTGCCTGCGAACGGTATTAAAGCAGTCGCAAGGTAACTTCCTGCGGCGCATGTTGCTTGCACAATAAGCCAAAAGCGAAATACATTGCTTACAATAAACGAACGATTAACTAAATCGCTTTAATTAATTGTGTTTGTAGGACATACAGCAACATACAGATTGTACTAAAGTGTAAACTTAAAGGAGTACTGACACGATTCTGAGGCACCCCAAAAGGGAACTCTATCGTTTCCATAGTGTGCACTGTCATCGCTCTCCACACACCGGAGCCACACAACGCGTACAAAATATTATACATTGATTTTAAAGTTCGTCGCCCAGCATCTGCAAGCCAGCCCCACCGCAATGGACATTATCATGACATATCAACACAGCTCACTGGGTTCGCGAAATTTGCGTCCTGCATGCAGCCTAAGTCGCAGAAATCACTTTAAGAGTCACTGGACGACAATGCACTCATCGTTGTTTACGTGAACCACGTGCGACTGACAGCAAACAGGCAACTGTTGCTAGTATGTCGCGAGTTGCAGTCTTCCCGTGACGTCAGAGCAGACTTGATACGTCACTGCGAAGCCACCCTCTCGATACCGAAACCGAAATTGCTGTTTTGAGGTAGCGGTAATAAAATATATATTCGATGCATTCCCATGCACCGCGACACTCCTTTTAGGGTTCTCGACACCCACGTTTTTATTTAGAGCAACAACCCGAAAATATTTAAAATTCGTGTCAGTACTCCTTTAAGGGCCCGTTTTTCTTTGTTAGACACAATATTATTGAGAACTAACTGACAATGACGCCAAGGAAAGTATGGGAATGTTGTTAGTAGTAACTGTAATGTAAATGTGAAGAAAGAAAGTGGACGAAAAGATACTTGGCGCCTATAAACTGGACGGTGGGATGACCGCCGCTGTGGCTCAGTTGGTGGAGCATCGGACGCGTTATTCGAACGTCGTTGGTTCAGTCAACGCCAGCGGCTAGTTATCTTTTCGTGCGCTTCTCTTTCTTCACATTAAGATTACAATTACTACTAATATCATCCCCTATTATTTGCCTGGCATTCTTCTCTGTTAGTTATCATTAGGATTGTCCTAAAATAATTCATTGTTTCGCTGGAAGGCGAAGAAGCGCTTGGCTTCCTCTTCTTCTGTTCTTCGTTGTTTTTTTCTTATTTTTGCGCTCAAATGGCTCAGCCACGTCTACAAATTGTAGCCTTGAAACTTCTGTTTGGCAATTACCTATTTTATGTTCGCCCCCTCTTTTCGTCTCTGCGGCACGACACACGATACTAAAGCCAGATTCGTTGTAATTGCTCTTGAAGTTAAAATTGTCATCTAGCTATGACCCTGAGACGTTAGTGAAACTGAGTGGTTTCATGCCAGTTCTTTCCGCATTGTTGCCCATGACTCGTTTCATTCACTTGAGTAAGGCCGTTTGGACAAGTGCAAGAATTCCCCAGCGGAATGTACACGCCTTCCTGTCAGGCATCAGCACCTTGCGTGAACGCATTCGCTGCATAAGCTGGTAGAAGTGGCGCTATGACATGGTTTCTAGATATTTCAACGTCGTTTCCTACAATGAAATAACAATATCTCAATGCCCGTTGTTTCTCAGAAGTGTTTCTGTTCGTTCTCTTGTGCACCTTGAACGGCTTCGCAACTCACCTGCATGAGATTACAGGGATGCGAAGAAGACGCTGCCAACGAAAATTCCGCATGAAAACGTGCCCATATATACATGGCGTGATATCTAGTTTTGTCGTTTTATTGAATCTTTATTAAGACGTCGACGTAAGCGATAAAAAAATATTAACATCCTGAAGTGATGCATACATAGACTATTTTAATTGGACCTTGTCCTATGGGACTTGTATAACGAATGACGAATCTGTACCCATATCAATCAGGGCCTTCTCCTTAGCTCGCGATTCATTCAATAATAATAATAATAATAATAATAATTCATGGGGTTCAACGTCCCAGAACCACGATATGAGAGACGCTGTAGTGGAGGACTCGGGAAATTTCGACCACATAGGTTTCTTTAACATGCACCTAAATCTAAGCACATGGGCCTGCAGCATTTTCGCCTCCATCGAAAATGCGGCACTCACGGCCGGGATTCGACCCCGCAACCGCGTTCGCCAAAACCAATTTCGCTAGGGGCAGGCATTCTTCATCGTCGCAATTGCCGGCCGCCTCAATTGACCCGTCCACAGATTTCGTTTCGTCAAGCTGCAAAAGATTAAAAAAAGAGCAATGGCTTAAAAAAAGTTTGTTCGGAAAGTTGGATCGTATTTAGCAGTAAAAAAAAATAATGAAGAAAAAAAGCATAGGAAAGAAACAGATTAGAAACGAGAAATCAGCAAGAGCTTAAAATTTGGATTCAGCGTAGAGGTGTCTTACAAATCTGTGTGCAAAACCACGTCAAGCCGAAATTCCTTTGCATTTGTTGATGCATACACAATGTGCTTTATATCTTCTAGCGCGAAACAATGTGTCCAAGCTGGGCCGACATGTGTGCTACTTGCGACGCAGCTTCTCTAGCAAATGGCATCTCATGACCATTGGTGTAACTGTCCCCATGCCAAACGTCACTTCCACCGCTAAAGATCTCTGTTTTGTCTCGCTGTAGTCGGAACATAAGATGACTTCTTAATTCAAATAAAATTATATCTACTTTATTTTTTGCGTACCTACTTGCACACCGACATCGCCGCAGGCCACCGAATACTAGCAAGCAATGAAAATGATACGCTTAATTCCAGCTTAGGGCCCGCTTCGGTTTATGTTGTCGGTAGGTTGCCTCGAAAACTGAGTCTCATTGCATGAAGCACAAATGCGCGCTGAATCGGTGGTGTGTGGCACAATGGCGAATGTTGACACCGACCGCTTGGAAACTTCAAACGAGGAAGGGTGCTTTTATGCCACTCAATTATTAAGGCCCTATAGTAGCTGTAGCCATTCTTTATCCTACTGCGCACATACGGCGGTTCCGACACGTCGTTAACCATAAGAGGAAGCTGTGTTCGTGAACATTCGAGAGCCCTGCTGGGCAATCAACAGAGTCTAGTGTACTCCAATATTGCGATCCAAACAAGACAGTCATTCAGGGGGCAGATTGAGGGTTCCAGTAATAAGAAATTATTGAATAGGCCATGTGTCTGTTTTGACGAAGACAAGTCCCCTTGTCGAAACGTAGGCCGCAGCGATATATACCTTCTTAAGCGACTGCCCACACCCTGATACTGCGGGTACTTTCGGCAAGAACGAGCGTCGCACCCTTATAAGTCAAATGGGGACAATGTAGAAATCCGCAGAGGAGTGAGATGCTTGTTTTTCTCAATATACTCAACTTGCATTCAACGGGAGCAGAGCTCATGACGCGCACCCTCCTGGACTGTGACCGAGCGGTAAAGGCTATAACCCATATGGGAACGACCCCCCCCCGGCCATTCCCACGTCCACTTTATGGAGTATATATGTATATCATATACAATTCACATATATACTACTTAAAGTGGACGGGGAATAGCCGCCGCGGTAGCTCAGTTGGTATAGTCGGCGACAACTTATCTTGACATTGGAGCGAAAAGCTACGGAGGCGGGGCTTCCACGGATTCGTGTTGCTCCGCAAGTAGTTCGGCAGCTTGCGGCTGATGTCGGTTTTGCTCGCTCGCATCGTTAACGCGTTTAGAAAAACACATACATAACGATTATGAATGGGAGAAACATTTCGATTGTTCAGTGTACAATTTAGTGTCCTATTAAGAGTATATTTTTCTTGGAGAACTAAACAGCGCGTATTCGGCCGCACAGTAACGTCACGAACGCCATGTTTCCTTGGAAAACGGGTGGGCTCTACAGGTGGTGCTGTCTAAGAAATGTAAAGAAAAGGAAAGCATTCTTGCAAGGTGAACGATAAATGTATTTTGCCTGCAACTTCCCGCAACTGTTTAAGTCTTATAATAAATAAAGCAGTATTTATTTCAGCAAGGCAAATGAGAAAATTATCAATAAACTTCAATACTATTTTTTTTTGGCGCGGAATCAGACATGCGCTTTGGTTCTGTAGCTTCCACAGTGCTGTCAAGGAAAGCTGTCGCCGAGTATAGAGCATCGGACGCGTTATTGGAAGGTCGAAGGTTGGGTCCCTGCCCGCGGCAAGTTATCCTTTCGTCCGCTTTTCTTTCTTCACTTTTACGATACATTTACTAGAAATAACGTCCCCTATACTTTCCTTGGCATTATTGTCTGTTAGTTCTCATTAATACTCTATCTGTCTATATCTTTGTCTATTTCTATCTTTTTTTCATTTTTGTTCTTTTTTTTCTCTGTTTCTCTCTTTCTATCTGTTCCTGTCTTTCATTTTCTCTCTCTTTACTCGTTCTCTCATCCATCTAAGTCATTGTATTCCACACCGGACAAAACGGGGCAGCGGGAGATCGAGCACTGGGCGTGCGCATTCGAGGAGCGAAGGAGCTCATAAAGACGACGAAGAGAGATGATGATGACAGCTTCTTGTCTACACTGCAAACCACAGAGGCGGCGGGCATAACTGCTATGCTGTAAATATAGATGAAGCACGGCTATATAGGAGAGTACAGAAAAGCGGCGTTCGCTTGACTTCGCCTACTGATGGCAACAGCATAAAGCGGAAAGGGCGCGCTATGAGAGACACCGATTCCGACACACTAGGCTTGCAACACTTGAAACGCTAGTGGTTTGTGTGAGAGGTCAAATATGTATGCAACCCCAGAGCAGACTAGACAAGCGCGAAATGAGGCGCGACGAGCCAAACGGCCGGCCTTAATCTGATGGGACATTTAAGTTTTTACTGCATTGGCACTCAGGCCTTCCCCTTCGAGTCGACTGAGCGATAGCGTAAGAAAATTATAACCTGCAAAATACCTGAAAGAGTCACTTGTAGTCATATTTGTAGCGCAATAAACCCAGACGAAGACAAAAAAAATACAGAACAAATACACAGGACGGGCGCTAGATTGTTCTGTATTTGTTCTGTATTTTTTGTCTTCGTCTGGGTTTATTGCGCTACAAATATGACTACAAGTGACTCAAACCAACTAGCCCGCATCACCGCCTTGACCTGAAAGAGACCTATCCTTAACGATCTTTTGAAATTATTCACACCATGCCTTTTACTGATGTTAACTACGCCCACTTGCACGTGTGTGCCTTGCAGGAAGAACTTTCTAAACCTGCGACGTGTATTGGTACATCTTCCAAGTATGGGTGTCTCCTGGAGATAGTGTCATTGAGCGATAAAGCCCAGATAACAAGTACGGCATACATTTCTGTGTAGTGCGCATTTGCAAATCATTGCTCTCTCCCGTCATTCTTCCAGTATGTTATATTGTTTTGCGAAATCCTGAAATGCCCATGTATGCATGCAAATGTCACTATAAAATCCAAAATCAAAGTGTCTGACTTATCTCGCGGCATTATTCGTGAGTGCAGCTGTCTGAGGTAGTTATAAAGCAGTATTGAGCCTCACCTGAAGAATACGTTGAAAAAACTTGAAGCGCCCCCAAATTTTTAAAATGGAGGCGCTAGTGAGATGTAAGTTGCTTTTCGCATTCCGTGCCCCACCTGCAACCATCAAAGTGTTTGTTTAGTAGACTACGCTTCAAGGAGCAAATCGTCAAGAAATTCTGCAGCATGTCGCTGCCCTCTCATAAACGGGAGGATAACGGGCACTCCTAAGTTCAACAAGTGAGAGAAGCGCAGACTTATACCTGCACTGCTATCACACAGCCTGATAATCCGGCATCAAAACAGGATTGTCATACATAACCGGCACTCTACGAAGCTCTCAATGTAGAAGTATCCACTGAAAGATCATGGTAGACGGTAGGGTAGCTTATTGGGCCAGTTACTTCATTATATACGACTGAAAGGCATGACCCAATATCCACGAGCACGTAGACAACACGACCATATGCGCTTATCCTGTCATGTTATTTGTTCTTGTGTTTATCTGCAGGCACATTCCACCTACGTATCGTAATGTACATCTTAATATCACTGTGTAATTAATTATTTCCGCACTAGCCATAAAATAGCGCTTACCTGTGAGCAGGCTGATCACCGTTCCCAGAATAATTGTGAGCAGTTCTGCGGCCAAAGCCATCCAGTAGAATGACAGCCAGTACAGAGGAAAGACGTAAGGAAGGCTGCCCATGACAATGCAAAAGCATCATAAGATCTAATTATTACACTCCTTGCCAATGTACAGAATGTTCGTTCCATCCGCCTATATTAAATACTGCATAACACTGTGAATATCGAGCAGCCTGAGAGCTGAAGCATTTCCGCTACATAAAAAACATCATTCCATCTCCACCAAGTGTGAAGTCTGAAGTAACAGTAAAACTGCGGTTCTCCTGTGTTTCTCTGCGATTTTCGGCGACATTCTGTGACGTTGCGTGAGTGTCTGTGAATATGTTATTTGTAGAGCAGAGATGCGCGGCAAAGCAAGTGTGGCAACCCCCTGCGACACCCAGCCCTGCTGCAGGCGCCTAGCTAGAGCAGCGTTTTCCCCGTTTCACTTTGGAGCTTTCGCTTCTTGCGGGACTGAGGCATTTACATTACCCAGGGAAAAGTAAGCTTTTCGCGAGAAAAGTGGCTACCGGACGAGTTTAGCCATGTACCGCAATCATAAGCTGCCTAACACACATTGATGACTGACGTAGTAGACAATGTAATGCGCTACTGCCCCTGTAAATATATGTCGTGCTAGATTATGAAAAGTGAACTCAGCAGCAATAGAAATTGCACTTATTACGTTGAACACTGTTGTTCTTGTAATCACAATGGCAAGTAAACTTTTGCAAGCATGCGATGATGACCTCTCTACAAGCCCAACAGCACTAAGATATAAGTCGATGTCCCAGCTAGTGACAAGAAATGGATAGCTACTAAAGGAGGCGTGGACGTAAACACTGTTTACTCGCCGAACGTGCAAGCGCGTTGCCTTCAAAATAGAAATAAAGTGTAAGGTTAGGTTTTCTTTTTTAAGCACTTCAGCGCGCAGAGACGACGACATTTTAACGCGATATCGTTATAGAGCTCGTTTCGCACAAATTCCGGCGTCGGCATCGGTGTCGGCGTTCGTTGTGAGCGAAGGAGGAGGAGGAGGAGGAAGAAGAAGGAAAGGCAGGAAGGTCAACCAGACGCGCGTCCGGTTTGCTATCCTACACTGGGGGGAAAGGGATTAAGGGATGAAAAGATAGAGAAATAGAAAGAAGGGAACATACAAAAAAGTACGCGTGAGCTTAAACTACACTGCTGCGTTCGATAGTAGTGGACGCAGTATTTCAGGCGTATCACGTTCCTCTGTAAGCCGTCCAGTCATAGTGCCTACTGAAGGCTTTCAAGCACTGGACATAGAACATCCAGTACCTGTTGTACGGACTCGGCGTATGGTGACTTCAGCCTGCTGACGAACACGCGAAGTGTGCCTAACAGGGATCGAAGCACTATGAGGATTGACTTGTGTTCTTCTGGCAACTTGTCAGTCGTAGATTCAGGGTTCACTCTTCCCGGTGTGCACAGTGAATCTGCACGTCGCGGCGACTTCGGCAATGGAGGCCAAGCTGTATCAGTTGTGTCCATGCCTTCCACGGTGTTCCGGTTTGTACCGGCCGTAGCCGATCCGCGTGGCTGTGGCTTTGGCAATGTAGACCAAGTGGAATCCACAGCAACCATGCCTTTCATTTCATTCTGGTTCATACCAGCCGTGCAGAGTCCGGGTGGCAAAGGAGGAGGTGAAGGAGGTCGTCGAATGCGCGCTGCGGATGCAGAGGCACTGGTTTTCTCTGATGAACTTCGGCGTCGACGGCGCCGCTTTCTGACGGTTGCGGCGGCCTCGCGATGCGATGTATGATCTCTCGCCATTTGTCTCAATACGGCTGTCTCTCTTTTCATTTTTGGGCAAACTTTTGAGGAAGCTTCGTGGGGTCCATTACAATTTGAACACTTGAGAACATTGGCTTTGCAACTGTCCGCGGAATGGGTTTCAGCGCAGCGAGAACGTACTCGCTTGTCTTCGCATACGCTTCTCACGTGACCGAGCTTCATGCAGTTGTCTGTCTTCATGCAACTGTCTACCTTTACGTACGAAGGTAGACAGTTGCCTTTAAAATCTATTTTCAAGCAGCGTGAGGTACCCAAACGAGCAACCTTGGCGATGACGCTGGCTTCATTAGCTGGTTTGACCAGGCCGCACAAGTCGGAGCTGGGAATCGCAGCGTCAACGTCGTAGATGACACCGATGCCGACGTCGGAGCCCACTGGGATGTAGGAGCGGACGTTAATTCCATCCAGCACTTTGACGTTGCGTAGTGTGTTCAGTGCGGTTGCATTCGAAACATCAATCGCCATGACGTTCTTACGCGGGTTCACTCGGATGACGATGATTTCATCTGGCACCAGTCCCTCGAGCAGCGCTGAAACAGATTGCCTGTTGAGGCGCTTCATGTTGTCGTTGGGGTCAACAGGACCCAAAATGATGGTGTTGACCTCGGGCCTTCGCGTCGCTCCTTCATTTGGTGTGTTCAAGGATGAAGAGGCCCTGGAGTTACGCCTCTTCGCCTTTCGGCTCGTTACAAGTTCGAAGTCGTCATCAGATGGCCCCTCGCCTGTCAGTGTGTAGGCATCAGTGTCCTCGCTGTCGCAGAATGGGCCCGTCCGCTTCCTGGACGCGGCCGCCGCGGACGCCGCAGGACCTGGCAGATATCCGAACTGGTCCATGTTCATTGCCGATGAACGCAGCGGTCCGTGACCGAAAAATCGAGAAACGTGCAAATAAAATAAATATAAAAAAAAATTCCGGGTCCATATGAGGATCGAACCCAAGCCGTCTGCGTCTCAAGTAGGTGTCCTGCCACGCAACCACGCTTCTGCTTAGGATTACATTGAAAATAACTTTGTCTGCTTGGAAATGCAGCGAAAATAACTTTCATGCTTTACAAACACACGCGTCCTGTATACAGGCGTCGAAAAACAACATGCAATATCGCAGTACTATTACGTGGTACAAGCGTACATTGCCATCGGTCGTCAGAAGATGACTATCATAACGACATTGTGGCTCAAAGCCATCCACCCATTACAAAAGGCACACACGTTACTGCGCGTATTCCCTTAAGACGACGTAGTGGGTGTACAGCAAGCTCGAAAACATTTCCCGCATTTCCCGCATATAATTGCTCATGGTTTAAAGCATGCTACCCATTACATAGTATGCACTAAGTGATTGAAATACATACTAGGGACAGGATATCGCTAACGCGTTCAACTCTTACAGGCGAAGCTTAGGGTCCCCCAATTTTTATGGCGTTTTTCTGTCGAAAACAGAAATTACTTGTCACAGAGAACTAGGTACGGCGAATCAGTTCTGCGGAATCCCGCTAGGTGGAGCAATCGTTCACATAAATACCGTGGCAATTGTTAGGGTTTTGCGTCCGAAAACCGCGATGTGGTTATGAAAGACGCCGTAGTGGAGGGCTCCGGAAATTTTGGCCGAATGGTGCTCTTTAATATGCACCTAAATCAAAGCACATGGTAGCTATCATTGGCAAAGACAAGCTGGAACCCACCCGCTTGTAGCACAATACTACAAGGAAATAGCTATGGTCTAGTGTGTTCGAGATGCTTGAAATCAAAAGGTTGCGCGAAAATAAGACACGTTGACAAGCGGGGGCACAGGGACAAGCGCAAACTCACACTGGGTTTATTCATGGGTGAAGCCATAGAGTTTCCTAAAATTAACTAGAGGGGGACTCTGGCGCTGCGATCGTTCAGCCACCATGGGAATGATGGGTAGTACACGGATTTGCCTAGTCTTCGTGCTTCCGGCTTCAAACGCACTTGTGGCTTTGTTTATTGATGCGGTTTCGTTCTGTTTCGGAAAAAATAATGGACCGTTGGGAACTTCATGAACGTATTTGAATTCGTGAGCCTAAAGTGGTCAAGGTGGTGAAGAGTAACTGCTAAACCTTTGCTGAACTTCGCATTGCGGCAAAGCGAATTCGGGCCACACGCAGCCAAAAGAACGAAGACTAGGCAAGACTAGGCAAATTTGTGTACTACCCATGATTCTCATGCTGGCTGAAGCGCCGTGTGTTGCAGCTCCCATCGACACTAGCGCCAGAGTTCCCTCTAGTGTATTTATAGGAAACTGGGTGAAGCCACTGAATATGAAGGAAATGGAAGCAGTAAGATCACATGTGCATACGCCAAGAAAGTTACGAGAATTACACATGCGCCGCCAGAAACCCGCTCTCTCCACTGCTTTAATCACTATATGATTAAAGCAGTGTGAGTTTGAGCTTGTCCCTGTGCCCTCGCTTGCGAACGTGTCTTATTTTCGCGCAACCTTTTGGTTTCAGGTAGATATGGATTGCTCAGAAAGTATAAAGCTGTCTATTTGATGAAAAATTTGTTCTGGTTCGGTGCCTGCAACAGCAACCAACGCCTAGCTGGAGCCGTCGCTTTACCAATGGAGCAAACCATGAGCCAAGATTTTGGCCGGGCAAGGCAGGATCAATCGACAGATATGGCAGATTAGTTCAACGGAACCGTGCTGCTAACTGCTAGCCTGCTGGTCAGCCTAATCGGAAGAGCAACCTCCCCGAATGGGCAGTCGTGTTGAGTTTGATCCCCGGACTACGCCCAATCTTTCGTCAACCAGAAAGCCTTACTTTCCGTGAAATTCTTATGGATTACCTTCTAGCTTAGTGCTACAAACGGGTGGATGACAGTGTTTCCCGTCATAGTCGCCAATGTAAACGTGCACGTAAAGATCGCCATAACTGCGCAGTGATCACGAAAATCTTAGTTACCTTCCTCCTACACTCTGCTCCACCGGATCGTGGGCATCGGTAGCATTGGTCATGAGTGGGCACCGGTCCATTGTTCCCGGAATCACAGGTGGTGGAGGGATGGCCGACAGTCCTCTGCCTACGGCGTGCCACACCTGCAGCGCACACACCAACAGGCACGCCCACGAAGCACCCTGGACGTACGTGCTAAATTATTGATTGCGCATTTTTACCATGCTGTGCTTCATTTGGTGGAAAGTGCAAGTATTTATGGCACGTATCAAACACAATTTAAGTGCATGAAGCGCAGGAATCCAATGAGAGCTGCAATTCGGGTAAGTGGTTTCTCCTGGAGCTGTATGAGGAGACAGCTTGAAAGAAAAATAATTACCAAGTTTCCTAAGGAACGCGTTGTATTGGACACGAACACAATGTTTGAGGCATATGGCCAGACCAAATTACGTAGATATCATGACAGCTGGCGCCGAGAACAACCAGGCCAGTCGATATCCAAAGCTGCATCTCTGATCAAGATAACTCTGTTGATCGAACATTTAATGTCTTAAGACCACTTTCGCTCACGTGCGTGGTATATATGCGAGGTTGTAATCACACGCTTGATCATTTTAGTGGTTTCATCTGATCAGCGCAGGCCGTGTCAGTCCGCTAAGTGGCTCGCATACTGGGCACATGCACGATTAACAATGTGTTCTGTGATCATCAGCAATGTCATCTAACTGTTAGTATGAATTACCGGTGTCCGTGCCTGAGTCTATGAATTTGGATCACAAAGATCTGTCAATAGCCATTTCACTTAAGTTTTTCTTTATACGCAAACAGCGGTATAGTCCCTTAATTTTGATTTATTTGTAGAGTTGGCGAAAGTGACATCAGAGTGCAATTTTCCCAGTCCACTTGCTATATCGAATGATCTAAACTGCAAAACACACATATAGAACATATGTTCCTCGGCTGAAAAAAAGGCTGTGGTACTTGAGGTTGGTTGGTTGGTTGTGTCGGGGTTTTCTGGCGCAAAAGCGGCTATGGCTATATTGCGCCAAACACAAGGTGTTTTCATATTGCTTAGATAGTTATATGAAAAGGTAAGAATTTTGACCAAGAGGTTTCAGAGTTGATGTAGTGCTTCTACAGCCTTTAGGAATCTCATGAGGTTTTTCGGTTCTATTTCAGGGTCCTCTCCTATAAAGAAGGCAGGGGTGAAATGGTGTTTTTCGATGATACAGGTGTTGAAAGAACTGTTTTCGTTTTCGCTCGAGTTTTCTACAAGAGATAAGTAGATGGTTTACTGTCAAGGTTTCTCCGCATCTGTGACAAGTGGGCTGCTGTTCTTTACGTAAAAGATAACTGTGGGTCAGGTGTGTATGCCCAATTCGTAGTCGGCAAAGAACTACTTCTATAAAGCGTTCCTGGTGTCTACAAGATTGCCATTCCCCAAGTATTGGTTTGATAACATGCAGTTTGTTGTTTACATTTGTATCCCATCTTAATTGCCACTGTTGCTTGAGTGCTCGTCGGAATGCTGCTATACAGTCTGTAGATGGTACTTCAAGGTCTTCGATCGGTAATTTTATTGCCGTGTATGCGCTCTTGTCTGCCCTTTCGTTTCCTTTTATACCGACATGGCTCGGAATCCAGCAAAATTTTATAACTTTCCCGGTTTCGCTTGCCTCTGCAATAATTCGCAGTATGTCTCCTACAATGGGGGAGCTGACATTTTTTTGATGCAAGTGATTGAAGTGCGCTTAAAGAATCACTGTATAAAACTGTTTGGTGGCTGTCGTCCTCTATTGCTTTTGTTACCGCTGTGTATATCGCGAAAAGTTCAGCAGTGAAGATCGAGGCGTGATTCGGCAAGTGTATGCTCTTTTCCCAGTCCACTCCAATAACTCCACAGCCGACGTGTTCGTGTGTTTTAGATCCGTCGGTGTAAAATTCTGTGAAGCCTTGGTATCTTTCTTGCATAGTGTAGAACTCTTGGATCAAGTGTTCCTTCGGCGTTTCGTTCTTCTTGAATTTCGTTAGCGTAAAGTCACAGATGGCGGGCAGTATCTTCCACGGTGGTATAGCATGCGGTTTTTTCGAGACACATAAATGTTCTTGTGGAAAGTTCAGTTTTCGGCATAGTTCTTCTATTCGGAGACAAAGCGGCTTCACAGCACAGGGTTTGTTAGTATAGAGGGTTCTTGCCTTGCATTGTGTAACAATGTTTAAACAAGGATGTGAAGGTAATGAGCGAATTTTTAGTGCATATGTTCCTAAAAGTAAACACCGTCTGTCGTCTAGGGATGGTTCGTTAGTTTCTACATACAGACTTTCAACTGGAGAGGTTCTGTATGCTCCAGTGGCTAGTCGTAGGGCATGATTATGTATGGGGTCTAATCGTCGAAGGTATGATGGTCTCGCTGATCCATATACGACACAACCGTAGTCGAGGATGCTGCGTACCAATGATCGGTATAAGTGAAGTATGCATGTCCTATCCGAGCCCCAGCTTTTTCTAGATAGGATCTTTAGTATGTTTAGAGCTTTGTTTGCTTTTGCTTTCAGTGCATTTATGTGAGGTATGAAACTTAGTGTTTTATCAAAAACTAGGCCTAAGAACTTTTGTTCTTTTTTTACGGGCAGATTATGTTTGTTTAATTGTAGATTAGGGTCAGGTTGGAGTCCTCTTTTACGCGAAAATAATACGGTTGTCGTTTTCTCGTTTGAAAACCTGAAGCCATTTGTATCGGCCCATTTAGACAGTTTGTTAATGGTCAGCTGGATCTGCCTTTCGCATGTGCTTGTGTTGCAAGAGCGGCAGGCAATTTGTAGGTCATCTACATAGATGGAATGTTCGACGGAAC
>JALIZH010021211.1:0-21996 GCA_030522465.1 Rhipicephalus appendiculatus | reverse complement strand
TACCATATGCGAAACTGCTTTCCGAAACCGAAGCTTACCTGCGGCGTTTCGCGCAGAAACCTACGATTCTGCGGAAGCATGCAGATTGTTGCGCCATCTGGGAGCAGCAATAAAAAACACTAAATCACCGCGGCGCCGCCCTGCGTGCGCTTCTCGCGAGCTGCTCAACGCCGCACGCAGCATTGGAGTCGTCAGAAGAGTCTCTTGGTTTGTTTTTCAGTCAACAGAAAACGTGACAATCAGTGGACCCCGAAAATTGCGGCCAAGCCGACTTCGGGTTTGGATACATGAGGTCTATTGGATGTTTAGCAACTGGTACAATTGAAGAACTCTGGGTGGGGGGCATTGTCTCATCCCCGTTGCTGCCACGAGGTGTCGCCGGGATAACTGAATCGGGTTAACTCAATCGGGATAAGTGAACCGGATAAAAAAAACGGCTCTCAGTAACTACCGAAAGAAAGGGAAAAAAACGAAATAAGGAGGGAAAGGTTTTATGATAATTGAAGGGGAAGCACCTTATTGCTGAAAGCGAGCTCGGGTTGCCTTAGAACGCGTAGTTATATAGCGAGATTCAGTAAAGAAGAAGGACAATACACATGCTGTGGAGTTGAGGGAACCATGGAGCATCTTCTGATTGAATATGGCGATATCCACCCAGGTGTATGTTTGAGCACGAGTCTACATGAAGCCTTGGGTTTTAGGGAAGACAATGGAACAGCTGCACGATAGAAACACATCCACGATAGAAATAAGTAAGAGACGGATACAGGATTAGCGGCTGAAAAGTTGAGAGAAAAAGACTAGAAATAAATAGTGTGAGAAATAAGGACAGTCTACCGTAAGGGGCAGAGGAGGAAGCAGTGAATTATTGTTTTTTTCCTATACAATAACCGATGTAGTCGAAGTAGACGAGACGTTAGGCCCAACATAAAAACAAATCGTTTCTTTTCTTTTTTTCTTTGTCGAGCTTGGCTGTAAACATGTCACCGCCCCGTTATAAAGGGGATGCTCATAGCACCAATTCAAACATACATCCGGGTAGCTTGCGTGCTTACATAGCAGTGAACGAGAGTATCGTCAAGTTGGACTAGGTCGCGATTCATGACGGCAGATTTACAGCGAAGATGAAAGAAGGGTTGATAGCAAAGACAGAGGCAAGCGAAGACTATCGACGTGGTTGGTAGTGCGCGCTTTATTGATTGTTTACCAATCAGTTTAGTAGACTGCACTCTTCTCTCTCTTATGCCAATGTCACACGGGCAGTTTTGATCGGGATCAGGACTCACCCGGATTGAATTTCTTTATCATGATTGGCTCGTTTGCGCAGTCTGCCAAGAGGGAGCCAATCCCTATTGAGAAATTTGATCCCGATCGGGTTTAATCGCGATCAGCAGTCCGCAGTGAGACACTGGTATTATACGGTTTTTGCCTGTGCTGTAAGCGTAAGGGCAGTGAGAGATAGAGAGTTCATTAACAAAATAATGGTGATATGTTGTGTAGGATAAGGCTGTTATATATCCAAAACCTTTGAAGCTTCAAGGACCTTCGAATATTTGCTTAGGGGCGTAATGATGGTATTTGATAGGTTTCTACTCGCAAAAACGAAGATATGAATTATGAGGCACGCTGTTACGCGGTATGTGTGATTATGAGGTACGTGTGATTATGAGATAAGGTACTACACAGCAGAGTTGGTCAGGGAACAAACGGCTGTTAAGGACATCATAGTTGCAATCAATACGAAGAAATGGACATGGGCAGGGTACGTAGCGCGTAGGTAGGATAACCGCTACTCATTAAGGGAAAGTGACTGGTTTCCAAGAGAAGGCAAACGCGCAAGGGAGAGGCAGATAGTTACGTGGAACACATGAGATTAAGAAGATTGCGGGTACAACGTGGCGACAGCGAGCACAGGACTGGGTTGATTGGCAGAACATGGGAGAGGTCCTTGCGCTGCAGTAAGCGCAGCCAGGCTGCTGATGGTGATGATGTCAGATAAGTGTTGATCATCTGGAGTTTATAAAAATAAAAAAAACATCTAAGTAAACGCGTGTTCTTCCTTTTCGCCTCTGTCGAAATGTTGCCGCCATGGCAGGGACGCTAACCCGCGCCGTCGTGCTCAGAAGCGTCGTACCTGGCCTCCTAACCTATTAGTATGGGTAGCCAAGGGGCGTACAAACTGGAAATGTTGCTGCTATTTCTGATATCATTATTTAGATGGTTGGAATAGCGTCATAGGAGTCAGGATGTAACTGGGTTGGCTCCTCATTAAGCTGTTCGAGCTTTCAGTTCCCCTGCTCCACCTAACAAAAGAAAGAAAGTTGATTGACTGATGTTGATGATGACTAAACTATAAAATATATGTGATCGCGCAAAATTCGAGCACAAACCGGCCCGAAGCATTTATCTCACTGTATTGTCAGATGTAAACACTGAACATATATCCGTACTCCGTAGGCTGTACAGCCATCGAGTGCACGGAAGAGGATGTGGCTTGTGCGTTGAAATTTAATATTTGGTTCATCGAGAGCATCGTAGTTTCAATATGCGCACGTGCGTAGAGGTCCATCATAAAGGTGGTGTTTTTTTCGCGCTAATTTCACAGAGGGAAAAACAGCAGTGTAGAAACATCTGGCGTTCTTCACATTTGTCCATTTTATCCCCGTGCTCACTATGTTGAATATGTTGGCCTAGCGTATCAAAAATATAAAGTAAGAATAAAACGAGCAGAACCGCACCGGATGTTTACAATGTAGCCCCAAAGTCACCTAGCACGCAAAAAGGCGAAAGCGAGGCCGATAAAACAGATTGTGCGCTCAAAATTTTACCTTATCGTAGCACCATGTGTGCCGCCGCACACGGTATTCTGCTCTAGAAAAGAATAAACAAGAATAACAACGTGCACACTAATATGATGGTGTATGCTACCAAGAAGAGAATGACTCAGACTGTAAGAAGGCTTTTCTGTGACACTGTTTTTATTTCAAAAGCAATAAACAAAATACACATTTCGTGCATGCGACTGTTCTGTAGGTCCATACATGAGCAACGAACGTAAGGCCAATAGGTCTCAGTGGGCGCTGTGAACACAAATCTGCAGGTACCTGATGCGTAGCACTGGTTTAACCTTTAAAAATGCATTCAAGGGAAGATCCGTACAAGCAGTCCTATCATACAAACGATAATATCACGCTACTGCCAACGTAAAACACTCGCTCGAACAGCGCAGTTATGCAAGAAAGGGCTAGTGAGAGCTCTACACCACGCACGGTATTTTCTGCATGTTTTAACGCGATAGCGTTTAAGAGCTCATTTCGCAGAAATTCCGGCGTCGGCGTCGGCGGTTGTGAGCTAAAAATCATCATCTTGTCCGTGACCGAAAAATCGAGAAAGATGCAAATAAAATAAATAATAAAAATTTCCGGGTCCGAGTGAGGATCGAACCCGGGCAGTCTGCGTGGCAAGCAGGTGTTCTACCACACAGCCACGCCTCTTTTTACAGCGAAAGCTGTATATGGCTAGGAGAAACGAAAAACCGCTCGGCATCTGTGTCACGAGCGGTCTCCATTGGCTGTGCTATCAGTTACGTCGTTCTGAGAGTCGTATCCAAGCTCGCATTGGCGCGCTATCCAAGCGAGCTTGAGTACGACGCTTGCAAGGTCAAACGCTTGCAGCCACGGCGCGCCCTCTGGCGCCCCGAAGAAACGGCGTTGCGGGCAGAACAGCGTCGACGTGATTGCGGGAGCGCGTTCGCCGGGGCGAACTCCCGCTTTGGGCGAGAGTTTCTCCAGCGGCACTTTGGCTTCGGCTGCGACGTCTGTGACCGCCTGTGGTTCGACCACAACCTGGCAACGATAATTGTGGAAGGCTTCAGTGCAGCGTCGGGTTGAACCCACTGCTAAACACCGGGGCCGCGCATTTCAGCTTCGCTGATTAACCATTTGTACGGAGTGCTTGGGCGGTGATTTTTTTTCTTTCTTTCATGGTATTTATTATGCGTATTTGAAATTATCACAAACGCTATGACATAGTGGTGCATTCACTCAGCGACAATAATCGCACAAGCACTGCACAAGTATTCATAAGCTTATATACATATATACTGTGCATGCCCATAGAAACAGGAAAAGTTCTTCAAAGCTTGTCACACAGGGAGGCCGGTAAGGATGAGCACCTCATCAAGATGGGGTGCCAGTCTGGTATGGTGTCAAGTTCTTCGTAAATGTCCTTCAGATGGAGAGCCATACGCATGAAATGCATACTTGAAGCAGTGATTGGTTCTGCATTACGGTCTTGCAGGCGCGTTTTCCACAGACTGTGCAGTCCCATAAGGAAAAACATGTCAAAGGGCACTTCATCAAGAGACGTTGGGAGAAGGTCACGTATCGTATTTGAATTAATGTTAAAATTTTTTTAGCAGTTCGTTGAAGGATGGCCCAAAACAGAATGGCACCTTTGCAGCTAAACAAACAGTGTTCTGTTGTCTCTGGTACATCGCAGAGACGACAGTTAACTGAAGAAACAAAAATACCTTTCTTCTGCAACCATGATTTCACCGACAGTGTATCGGTATGGAGTTTGTAAAAGAAGGTTTTTGTATCAGGAGAAATATACATTTTCCGAACTCGTTTTAGTACATCATGTCCTGGAAGTTCGGAATATAATGTGCGGTAAAGTGGAGGTGGGAAAAGCATGGATAACAATTCCTTGTAGAGTCTCCTGCGTGTTACTGTGTATAAGTATTCTATGGAAAATCGAACCTTGAGGAACCGAACAGCGATGAAAACTTCCTGCATAAATCCCCACAAATATGGGCGTATAGAGAAATCTGAAGAAACAATCAAATCAGCTAAGGCATTAACCAATGTAATCTGCATGAATGATTGAATAATGGGATGGGAATTGTCGCGAAAAAAGTAAGGATCACCAACTCAACATTCGTGAATACAAGGACCCAAGACGTGCATATTCCCTAATTCCTTTTTCCCAAAGTGTGTAGCGAAAGGGATCAAGTGTCGTAGAGAGCAAATATCTTGCCAAATCAAGGAATTGTTTCGATGCATGTTGTAACGTACACTGGGAATGTGATGTCATTCTCGAATAGACAATAAACAAAAAAAATAAATCTGGCGGGAACGGCAAGGCCACTCGGTACAATATTTGCAGGTGAGGAAGCCCTAAGATGCCATTGTTTTTTAAGTGTTGCCGGGACTCTAACTCATGCGATGTCAGGCGATTTTAGAGGTGATTGCTTCTCCTCAGACTGCGATATCGACGAAAGGAAGAATTATTAGGCTGGTTCTGTCAATATGGGACGACGCACTCATGTGCAAGCAATCACACCTCAAGCTATCAGACGATGCACCCATGCAAACCAAAGCAGGATGTTCGAGAGTTTCGATAAGTGCGCTGGCCAGTGTAACGATCACGATCGTCATGGTGACATAAATGTTCGACGCCTTGGCGAAGGTAGACGCTTTCTCAAAATTCAAGTGTTTTCTTTGTTACAGGTCGACAGTCTTAAAGCTCCAAGTCCCCTATGAAATGTGTCTATTACCTTTGCTGGGGTCTTACAAAAAGTGTTCAACTTAGATTTAGGAGGACGCAACGAGCAATGGAAAGGATAGTGATAAGTGTAACCATAAGAGACAGGAAGAGAGCAGAGTGGGTCAGGGAAGAAACGGGTGTTAAGGACACCATAGTTGAAATGAAGAAGACCAGGACATGGGCCGGGAACGTAGCGCGTAGGCTGGATAACGCAGGCCATTAAGGGTAACTGACTGGATTGCAAAAGACGGCAAATGTGCGAGGGGGGAGACAGAAATATAGATGGGCAGATGAGATTAAGGAAATTGCGGGTATAACGTGGCAGGAGCAAGCACAGGACCGGGTTGGTTGGCGGAACATGGGAAAGGCCTTTGCCCTGCAGCGAGTGTAGTCAGGCTGATGATGATGATCGTTGCTAGGCCAATTAATTAACAGTTTTTTTAGTTTTTTTTTTCTTAAGTGGAGCATGCCAAGTGAGTAAACGAAAGTTTATGCAACTGTGGAAACGAAGTACAATCTTTACGACTCATTCGCAAAACGCATGCTGTTGAAGCAGCATTCCAATGCAATGGAAATTTTACATTTCGCCCGTAATTCTATCGAAGCAGCGTTGCTGTCGTAGAAATATAAGGCTCAAAAGAACAATACGTGTCGATGCTGTGGCCAAATTCTTTACTTCGTTGCCTATCCAGTGGCGGTAAACAAAGGCATTATGTCAAAACAAACGTCATTATTATCATAAATAAAAACGCTTGTGTGCTTACAATCACAGAGCTAGAAACTGGTAAACCAGTCATGATTTTGCAGTTTAACGGCAATCTGCGGATAAAATGGACATGGATGAAGAATAAAGCTCCCATATAACGTAACACGGTAGTGGAACTTATGGTGTAGCTTTAATTAGGACACGAAATCCAAATTCAAAATTTTTTTCTTCGCGCCCCAACGATTTCATTAGAAAATTAGGCTTCGATGAACCGATAACTGTATACTGTACACGGCTCACTTTTGCTGCGTATAGTCCTCAGCATAATCACTCATCTTGGAAAGCTCTCGTCATTCACCGAATGTTGCGTGCGCCATGGTATTTCTGAGTTGAGAAATAATTCTTGTCGTCGTAGTGCTTCCAAAAGAGAAATACTCAAAGCACGCGGAAAAGCGTAGCGTACAATTACTTGCATAAAAATGCGACATCAGTGGATCAAGATACCCACTCTCTGCTTTGCGTAAAGCCACAGAGGGCTTGGCGACATGGCTATCTGCAGCTTTGAAAATAAAATAAGCTTCAACAAGCTCACGTGTCGTACGATAGTTATTCATATTCTTCGCTGAGTAAGGGCGCCGCTATTGAATGTTGATTATTGGAATAGTCAAATCACCGAAGAAACGGTATGACGTCCGCCCTTGGCTCTGATATACGCGATGCGCAGCGGTTATAGGGGCGCCACTGAAAGCCGCATAGCGGCGGCCGTCGGAAACGCGAGCGGGTCGCGTAGCAGACGCCTCCTTTCACTGCAAGCATGACTGAAGTGCGCGCGTGCGATTTGCCGCTTGTGCGCGTCCCAAACGATTACTTTTGCGGCGATAGTGTGCGCAAAGGAGCCCCACTTTATAATAGTGGACATGTGTCCGATGTAACAGCTGTGTGGAACGACATTGTGACCATACGCGCCAAGTGTTTGCCACAGACAAGCGTCAACAAGCTTCCCTACGAAGTGGAGCTCATCGTAAGTGCACTGCTTTCTTTATAACGTCCCGATCACTAATGCCTGCATGCGTTGACGCGTGAACCAACGTTTTTTATCGACACAGTAGCTTCGTTTACGTGCCATGTGTTTATATAGTAGGTTTTGAGAGAGCGCTGTCGCACCGGCGCATGGATTTCACGGGTGCGGCCACGCGAAGAGTCAGCGTTGGTAAAACTTTGAAACCAGCACGATAAACTTGTGAAAAAATATCTCGGCAGCTTGCGCTAGTGGCGCGAGAAGTTTCATAATCGGCTCCATTCAGGCGTGCGCAGGGTTCCCCATTAAGGGGGGGGAGGGGGGGCAAAGGACCATCGCAGCACCCCCCACGCCCCACTAAGTCAATGCATGGGGCAGATTTTGCGCCCCCCCCCCCTCTTGGACGAATAGGAAGCCCCCCCCCCCCCCCTCCCGTGCGCACGCCTATGGCCCTACTCATAACACAGCTTGTGTAAAGCGAATGAGCATTAGTGGGATACATCAAGGGTGTTTCCTATTAGCATGAAGTCATTTTACGAGGCATTCAAAAGGAGGTTGAATCGGTTGAATTTCCTGTAAAAAGCCTTCAATGCGCACAGGTGCCATGTTTTACAGCCAATATGCATATAGTTGAGGCGAGCGCACAGCGAACATTCTGCACCGGTGATCGCATTCAAGTGCCATCAATAGGTAGAATGCAGCCGATTTCGTGCAGCACACGTGTGATTCCACGGCGCTTTTGTAAAGGAGCCGTCACCTGCCCCACGTTCACTGGCACTGCGCTTCGCGCCATTCGTTTTTCAAGAGAGCCTAGGCATCGCGTCTTATCAGTAAAACAACCTCATGTGCATTGTAGCGTCTACAATGCAGGCGAAGCGACCGAGTGTAAACGTAGTAGCGTTCGCTGAAGACGTAGCGACATAAATGGAGAAATAAAACACGGTAATCGTTCTTATACTGCCGTAAACAAAGCGCGATTGCTTACCTTCTGCGTCGGACAGCCGCAATCCACCGCCGCCGTCGCTCTCGCTCATGAAATAGCACCGGAAACTTGTAGAAGTGCGTTCCTGGCGATTTTTTGTAGGTGTTTGAGCAGCCGACAACGCAGCACTTATTTTTCGACATCGCTGAAGCCTGACAAAGTCGTTAGATGACGATGAAAACACATCAATCCGTACACTCGCGTACACGCTCGCGGGAACACTGCTCGCCCGGACCCGCTAGCGTTTCCGAGCCGTGGCGGCAGATGGCGTCGTCGGCGCTTTGCGCATCGCCTATAGAGCCATTCGTTATTATGAGACAGCGGTGACGTATTGACATGTATATCACGTTCAACTAAGACATTTGTTACATCCATCCAATTTAAAACGTATGGATTTATTGTATACCCTTGACGCGGGGTCTCAAGCTTACTTTAACTAACGGGCTTCAGCCTTCATTAAAATTTTTCTCTGTATCCTCTCAGTCACGAAAGCTTACTGCCGCAAGAGCCAAGACAGTGACGAATGTTGGAGCTGGAAAGGGGACGGGTGAGGGTTTAAGGCGGCAATGCGAGCTAGTCCGTTGTGGTCACTGGCATTTATTTCGGTAGCGCAAAAAAATTTCAACAGGCATAAAAAGAAACCTCGCAGTGTGATGTGGCGCGCGCGCGCCTGTGCAGCGGATGTTTGCTTCTTTCCTTGCAATAAAGTCGGTTGATGTTTGTGCCCGTCCGATCTACGCGTCCTATCTCGTGTCTGTCTTTAATTGTTTAATTTTTTGCGCTACCGAAATGAGTGCCTGTGAGGTTTAAGTAAACGAAAGACAATGAAAGGGCGTGGACAGCGCGTTTTTAGTGTCTTAATGAATCACAGCGTGCTTCCGTGTGTTGCTGAAGCTAGAAAACCCGAGGCACTGCGCCGACCAAAGTAAACATTTATTACACACCTACAAAATGGACGTTTATGACTTGAAGAAAAGAAACAATAAATCCAGTGATTTCGCTGAGCATGTTTCAGGGGCACACGCATTCTACTGGCGGAAGGCACGCGTTAGCTCTAGAGAAAAATGACGGTCACGACGTGTTCCGCTTGAGTCGCTCTTGATATAGACCACTCCGCGCACTCTCAATACGAGCGATGGCAATCTACTTTCAGTATATGCACACTGCTCGCGTGATATCTTCAAGCGTATTTAAAGCAAACTGCTCGAACACGAGTTTTCATTTATTTTTTTGAACAAGGCTTCAGTGAGAGTCTAAGCGTCTTTTTACGTGTGTGTGTTGTTTTGGTGTGCGCGTGCGTGCATGTGTGTGCGCGTGAGTGTGTGTATGTGTGTGCGTGCCTATGTGTGTGTGCGCGCGTGCGTGCGTGTGTCATGTCATGAAAATCATGATTAACTTGTAATTATAAGTATGATTTACACGCCATGCCCGCAGTGCTCCTGAGGACATTTTCTTAACTTGATATATCCAAAAATTGGTGCGATGAGACATTTCTGCATGACCAACATCAATGACAGGTGGTAATATGAACATCATGATGTGCATGTCATGTCCAACATAATTTACATGCTACGCTCATGGCACGCTTGCGGCCGTTTCGCTAGCTTGATATACACCAAAATTGGTATTGCGGGACGTGACTGTATAACCAACATAAGCGGCAGGTGGTAACACAAACAACTTGGCATGCATGTCATCTAGAACGCCATTTACATGCCACGCTCATGGTGCGCTTGCGTCCAGTTCGCCGGCTCGATATACACCAAATTTGGTATTGCGCGACGTGACTGTATGACGAACATAAATGACAGGTACTAACATGTAAATCATGATATGCATGTTATGTAGAGCATGATTTGCTCCTTGCTGGCTGCGTCGCATTACATCGTTTCCCACAGTGCGTGGAATCTGCCGGTTTTTTACAGCATACATGCTGCCCAAGGCATGCTGTGAAGATCTCCTATCAGGAAGCTTGAAAACTTCCGGACGCCGATATTCCTTACGTTCGGTACAGCCGAGGTTATGAACAACCAGGTGGAATATTTCCCTCGAGGAAAATAATTAGGTACGAACATATTCAAGCCCCACGTGAAATGATATGTATGGTCCCTGAAAAATGTTAACTGCAATATTGCTAATTCTAATCGCCTACTGTCGTGTTTCTGCTATTAAACTGCCACTTACATTATTGTATTGCTGACTCTTGTGCTAAACAGAAAAAATTACATGTGTAATTAACGAGCGTTTTAAACACAGATTTTTCGTTTTCCGATAAACGTATTGCACAGATACTAGATTTTAGGAGCGTTAGGTATGGATCAAGTGACACCCCCCCTTTTTTGTGGGAGAGGGAGGAAAGTTTGGCTTGTGTCTATCATTGAATGTTATCAGCAGTTGTGTGAGATGCTGCAGTTACCGTTGCGATGGTGTAAAATAACGGGTCTCTCCTTTTAGGATCCATTGTACAGCAAAGAGATTGCGGAATCAGGAAGTGACATATTGACGTAAGAAACATGATTGTCCGTTCAGCAAGAGAGGGGTTTACTGCAGGATCCCGACGGCCTCCTTCTGTAAATTTGTACTAACCACAAGTGAAAACAAGGAGAAACGCTTTGAATAACGGCGACCTTTTATCAGCTAGACAAGTCCCTGAATCAACATTCATAAAGGTAATCAATAAACTTATATGTATTGATGACTATCACGCTAAGTTTGTCGTCTTCAACTTTGGAGGTATGACAGCAATAAAATATGAGCTTTTTTTAAATGGTGCATGTTTTTTTAGACAATTCCTTAGGCACAGCAGCTTTGTACAATTCCTTGATTTTTTCCTCTTTTTAAAGTTTTCTTTAACGTAACCTTTCCTTTGGGTCCACAGTCTTGTACGCCTTCACAAGATGTGTTCTGCGGCGCATGCTCAGGAAAAGCGAATATTGCCGCTGTATTGCAAAAGTTTTGACTATCGGTTTTGTGTTTTACACCCAAATGCAATTACGTGTGATATTGTTGGCAGACGTTTCCGTTTCTGAAACTGTGCCACAGTGACCTGTTGAAACATTAAAAAGCATATAACCTGAACTTAATAAAGAAAGCACATTTGGGTTTTAGCAGAGGAAAAAGCCGGAGGAGTTGCACGTGTATTGTAGTACTGCTCGTATGTGTTAATAATTTGAGTGAGTTAGTAGCATTACAAAAATGCAGACATTCCATGCACAACACCAGCGACAAAAGTAAAGGACTGACAATAACCTCTTTTTTGGCTGTCCTTTGGGTTTCATCGCCCTGCTTGTTCGCAAAGTGCCAGCAGGGTATGGTATGCCGCACACATGATTATGCCTAAGGAGAAGCACGATTCCGATCACCTATTATTTGCAGGGGGCTTCACTCTCTACAACCGCTCTACCCGTGCTCAACCAACCCAGGTTTCGCCTAACAAATGGTATGTGCCTTTTTTTTTTATTTCAATCTTTTTTCTGTGACCTATTCTGGACTAGTCGCTACGCGCATGATGAAACCGCCCAAGTGTCACCTAGCAACAGAAGCGTGGCTCTTTTTTAATGCGTCTTTCTGTGCACGCCTAATCTTTCGTACATCTTTCTGCGGCTTTATTATGCAGCGTACAAATATGTAGACAGTGATGAGAACTTTCACGGAGGGTGTCATATGGCCTGCTTTTTCCTGAATACACACGCTGGAGCTGTGTAATAATTCTGGGACATGTCTGCTAAAAGCACGACAGTTGCGGTATCCGTGGGAAGATATGTACGTTTCCCTCATCGCAAGAAAAAAAACACAAAACAATGTCCTTTGGTGTTGGCTTAGAGCTTGCATGCATCATAACCTCGCACCTTCGAACACAAAACATCGTGTCGTTCAAATGTGGTCTGATCTTCAAACGATAATTAAGAAGAGTAGGTGAGTGTCAGTTGTTTTTAATTATGAGTTGTGCCATGTCTGTCAGAAAAGTGTCCTCTCTTGATCCAATTACTTAGATGTTTAAGCATTAAAATTTGCATTTCTAGAGAAAACAGTGTTCCGGCTCTTGATATGCGCTGTTGGTATTACTGTATTTGTGCTCATGCATACATTTACAGTTACTACATGATTTTCTGATATCATTCAGAATGCGTATATATTATGCACACGTACCAGCCAGCTACTTATTACGCGATTATTTCATACATTTTTTTGTATTTTGCGAGAAGTACGTAAAACTGATTTAACGCGGCGTAGGCGAGCGGTTAGTATATCTGTTTTGCCTACTCTTCGCCGCGAGGAGCAAGTTTCATTCTCCGCGCAGTCACTTGCCACCTTCAGCAGATTCCCTGCTTTGTCAACTTGACGTTTTGTCAGTATTCACGTTTCCATTGCTTATCCCTCATTTGTAGGTGAACAAAATGGCAAATAGCCCTGTGAACAAATAGACGACTAGGTATTTATTATCACATAACACTAGCTTGATAAGAACGAATCATGCACTCAGTGAAACTGCACGAGCAAGGGAAAAATAATTCAAGTGTTATGATCACGCCAGCCTATTCCTTAAGCTGCATAGAAGTTAGACCGAGGGAGGATAGCCTGCACGTATATCATGATACTGTGATAAAATCCCCGGTCTTCGTTGATACTCACGGGTCGACCACATTTTAATAATAATCATGGTTGATACATCATTACTGTAGTGCATACCAACTTCAAGTCGCCTTGAATATGCGAAAGCTTTTTTTTTCGCTCTAACTTCTAATGACGCAGGCGAGTGGTTTGGCCTCAGTCACCGCAATTTTCACGTTCTATAAGCAGCCATGTAATTTATTACAACGCACCATACTGTGCGTTCCGAGAAACACCTTCCATGTGACGTCTTCCGCAAATGGTTGACATTTAGTAGCGTACCTATATAAACGGTGTATTAAAACCGCACAAGAAAGCTCGAAGAAAAGGACGAGGCACGCGCTGCAGGAACTGCAAAAGAGTGGAAAAAAATCACGCCATATCCACGAAGTGAATGATGATGAGTGGGCGAAGCTCGATCGTTTTCATCCGTGGCAGAAAGAGAATGTGTGGTCTGGAACGCGCTTATACTTCATGGTCACCAGCGTCATCGTCATCGTTATCACGTGTAGTGGGTACATTCCACTACACTGAAACGCGCTTATACTTCATCGTTATCACGTTTAGTGGGTACATTCCCACTATACTGCGTCATCGGCATCTTTATCACGTGTAGTGGGTACATTCCAGTACACGTGGCTACCTACCTACCTACCTACCTACCTACCTACCTACTACTACTACTACTACTACTACTACTACTACTACTACTACTACTACAGAAGAGGGAACCCCCACACCCTAAGGAGCTTCGCCCCGAAAATCGGAAGTTCCCAAGTACCATGGGAATCGATGTTCTGCGAAGCATGCGGAGGTAAGGTGACTACGTTGTAATTTTTTCATTAAGCGAAATGTTATGAATTTACGCCAATGAAATGTACAAATGTTGTACGCACAGATATATTGTCACGTGGTTGTCACGTCGATGAAGGCAGCAGGCGACGTGGCCAAGATGAAATTCTTTATTTGCCGAACTTGTGGCCGGGAAACGGAAAGTCGGATTAATGCAAGACCCCTCATTTACAACAGCGCAGCAAGACGAGGACAGAAGAAACGAAAGAAACAACGGGACGGGCGCTGGGCAGCGCCCGTCCCGTTGTTTCTTTCGTTTCTTCTGTCCTCGTCCTGCTGCGCTGTTTTAAATGATGTCAAACCAACTTGCCCAATTATATGTTCTCTTATACAGCAAGCAAGGCACGCTGTACAATGATGGCGGCGAACAGAGCGTCGGCCGTCGAAAAACTAAGCGGTGAAGCGCGTCGGCATTTACACGTGTGTCATAGAATATTCCAGTCTTATCACTGGTTGCCGCGCAAGCTCTGCAATAAGCTCGAGCGTTCGCGTCTTGCACGCAATTTTAACAAAACGATCTGCAATAATCACGAAGCTTCCTAGAACAATGAGGCGCGGTTTTGCGCTGAGCATTGCTGACAGTCTTTGAGGGCGAAAACCGAATAGAGCAAAGTGAAAATAAGAAACGCGCGTGGCAATGCTCCCCTCTGAAAAAGCATCGTCCCGATGCTTAAAACAGAAAACGGGGAAAAAATGCCTGCAACAATAAATCACAACAACAAAGAAAGAAAGTACAATAATAAAGTAATAAGTGAAGTCCTGAGGTCCGCTAACGCGCGTAATACGGCTTGAGGCGCACGACATGGACGACTTCAGGTCGCGCACGACGCCGTTGAGAGTTAGTAATGCCGTCCGGGACGACCTCGTAGTCCAGAGCACCGAGACGTCGAAGCACCTTGCATGGCCCGAAGTATCGCCGAAGAAGTTTTTCACTGAGTCCACGTCGGCGTATCGGCGTCCACACCCAAACGCGGTCGCCGGGCTGGTATTCCACAAAGCGTCGTCGAAGATTGTAACGGCGACTGTCGGTCGTCTGCTGATTCTTGATCCGCAGGCGGGCGAGTTGTCGGGCTTCTTCAGCGCGCTGAAGGTAGACGGTGACGTCGAGGTTTTCTTCGTCAGCGACGTTGGTCAGCATGGCGTCGAGCGTCGTTGCCGGGTTTCTTCCGTTGACCAACTTGTATGGCGTCATCTGTGTCGTCTCCTGCACGGCCATGTTGTATGCGAATGTCACGTACGGAAGGATGGCGCCCCCACGTCGTGTGTTCGACGTCGACGTACATGGCCAGCATGTCGGCGATGGTCTTATTTAGACGCTCGGTCAGGCCATTGGCCTGTGGGTGGTACGCGGTGGTCCGGCGGTGGCTTGTCTGTCTGTATCCGAATATCGCCTGAGTGAGGTCAGCAGTAAACGCCGTACCTCTGTCGGTGATGAGAACCTCTAGGGTGCCATTTCGAAGGACCATGTTCTCAACGAAGAACTTGGCTACCTCGGCGGCACTACCTTTGGGCAGGGCCTTTGTTACGGCGTAGCGGGTGAGGTAGTCGGTAGCTACGACGATCCATTTGTTTCCGCAAGTGGACGTTGGGAACGACCCCAGTAAGGTCCATCCCGATTTGCTTGAATGGTCGGCGAAGTGGTTCGATCGGCTGTCGGCTGAAGAAAGCCTGCTGGTCCTTGTTGGCGGTGCCTTGCGTCGCTGACAGTCTCGGCAAGTCTTTACGTATCGAGCGACCGTTGGCGGCAAGGCGTGGCCAGTAGTACTTTTCTTGTATCCTTGCGAGCGTGCGCGAAATACCCAGGTGTCCAGCCGTCGGGTCGACGTGTAGGGCCTGGATGATTTCTGGTCTCACTGCTGAAGGAACCACAAGAAGTTGTTTGGCTAGAAGGGGCGAGAAGTTCTTTTTTAGGAGAACTCCGTTTCTCAGGAAGAACGACGCCAGTCCTCTGTTGAATGCCTTCGGAACAGTGGCGCTCTTGCCCTCGAGGTATTCCATAAGGCCCCTGAGTTCTGGGTCCGCTCGCTGTCGCTCTGCGAAGTCGTCGGCACTTATGGTTCCAAGGAAGCAGTCATCATCCTGCTCGTCCAGCGGCGGTGGGTCGACGGGGGGCACGAGACAGGCAGTCGGCGTCGTAATGTTTTCTTCCGGACTTGTAAACGACGATAATGCCGAATTCTTGAAGTCGTAGACTCCATCTTGCAAGACGACCTGAAGGGTCCTTCAAGTTAGGCTAGCCAACACAGGGCGTGGTTGGTCGCTGACAACTCTGAAGGGCCTCCCGTAGAGGTAGGGGGGAAACTTTGACGTAGCCGAGATGATGGCGAGGCACTCCTTTTCTGTTGTGGAATAGTTGGCCTCTGCCTTGGATAGCGACCGGCTTGCATAACTGATAACCCTTTCCAGTCCGTCCGTCCTCTGCACAAGGACGGCGCCGAGTCCCACGCTACTTGCGTCGGTGTGCACTTCTGTTTCGGCGTGTTGGTCGAAATGCGCAAGTAACGGAGGCGTTTGCAGGCGCCGTTTTAGTTCTTGAAATGCTTCCTCTTGCGGCGTTTCCCACTTGAACTCGACGTCGGTTCTGGTAAGGTTAGTGAGTGGCTCGACGGTGCGGGCAAAATTTTGACGAACCGCCTGTAATAGGCGCACAGGCCGAGAAATCGACGGATGGCCTCCTTGTCGGCGGGTGGTGAGAATGTAGCGATGGCGGCTGTCTTCTGAGGGTCGGGCGTATTCCGGACTTGCTGATCGCATGACCCCAGAACAAGAGCTTCTCGTATGCGAAGCGGCACTTTACAGGCTTCAAGGTGAGGCTGGAGGTCTTGATCGCTTGAAGTACTGCGTCAAGTCTCCGGAGATCGTCGAAGTTTGAAGCAAGCACAATGACGTCGTCCAGGTACACCAGGCAAGTCTGCCACTTCAATCCTGCCAGTACTGAATCCATAACCCGTTGGAAAGTCGCAGGCGCCGAGCAAAGAGCGAAGGGCATGATCTTGAACTCGAAGAGGCCGTCTGGTGTTATAAACGCGGTCTTCTCTCGGTCTCTCTCGTCGACTTCAATTTACCAATAGCCGGTCTTGAGGTCCATCGACGAAGAGTACCTCGCGTTGTGGAGTCGATCTAGGGTGTCGTCTATCCGTGGGAGAGAGTACACGTCCTTCTTCGTTAATTTGTTCAGGCGGCGATAATCGACACAGAAGCGTAGGGTTCCGTCCTTGTTCTTTACTAACACCACGGGTGACGCCCACGGACTCTTTGAAGGCTGGATGATGTCGTCGCGTAGCATTTCGTCGACTTGTTTCTTTATGGCCTCGCATTCCGACGTTGAAACACTGTACGGGCTCTGACGTAGTGGCCTGGCACTTTCCTCTGTTATGATGCGGTGTTGTGCGACCGGGGTCTGTCGAACTCTTGACGACGACGAAAAGCAGTCCTTGTATTGCAGGACCAGCGCTTTGAGCTGTTGTTGTTTATGCGTCGGAAGGCTCGGTTTGACGTCGAAAGTTACTTGATGAGCTTGGTTCGTCGTAGCATGGTTCGTCGTAGCAAACTCGGCGAGGGCGAGGGCGCCGCTGCCTTCCTCAATTTCTTCGATGTAGGCGACCGTGGTGCCTTTGCTCACGCGCTTGTATTCGTAGCTGAAGTTCGTGAGCATCACTGTTGCTTTCCCTGCACGCAACTCGGCGATGCCTCTTGCGACGCAAATCTGGCGGCTTACAAGCATTGATGGTGACTCTTGCGGTGCAAACACCGGCCGGCGTTATTAGATGACCCCCAGCGGTCCCGATTTCAGGGCCTTGCCAAGCAGTCTTTACTTTCTTCAACTTCGTCACGAAAGACCCACTGACGACGGAATAGTCGGCTCCAGTGTCGACGAGACCGGTGACGTTGTGGCCGTGGAATATTACGTCGAGGTCGCTGGTTCGTCGTCGTGCGTTGCGGTTGGGTCGTGGCGTCGGATGATGGCTACGTCGATTTGTTGGGCTGCTGGTTTGTTGCGTCGTCACGTCTTCGTCGGTGCGCGACGTTTTGTCGGCACGGCTTCGTCTGCTTTGCGTCGTGTTGTGCAGGTTTCGTCGCGTTGTCGTCGTCGGCAGCCGCGGAGGATCTGCGGCATTTCGTCGTACAGTAACCACACCTGCATCGGTTGCTGCCCTTAGTTTCCCGGATACGTGCTAGGTGACCGGCTCCGGTTTGGGCCAGTGTACTGCAGCCGGTGCAGTGACATGTAGCAGGAGTGCGACGGCGAGCGGGAAGGTCGTCGTTCTTGCCACTATGTTCTTGTGAGGTAGTCGTCGATGTCGCGAGGCCGTTCGCTTGGCTGCGGACGCGGCGCGTTGACGGCGAATCCGCGTAGCCCCATCTGTCGACAAACTTTCGTAAACTGCGCGAAAAGACGTGGACACAAGCAAGAAAACATTCAGAACACCACCAGCGTACGAAAATTTGTGGCAATAAACCAACGAGCTTGCCAGAACCTATTAGTGAAGCCCATCTGTCGGTACTGGCAGCGGCGGCAGGTACGTCCGGCTTCCCCGCAGTGGTAGCAGAGCGGGCGGTTGTCAGGGGCCCGCCAGATGTCGGTTTTTCTTGGGGCGTAGCGCTGGCCGGCAGGTTGATGGTATGGCGTCGATGGCGTTGGCGGCGGTGTCTGGCGGTGGAAAAGTGGCAGTGCGGCATCTTAACGTGGGCGTTGAGGGGGAACGTAGCGTCGGGCTGCAGCAGCGTAGGTCATGGCTTGCGGCTCAGGCTGTTGCGCTTCAGGAGTACCAAGCGACGGCTGAATTTATTAGCGAACGATGTCGGCGATCGAGTCCACTTGCGGTATTGATGAGGATAACAGCTTACGCAGTTCCTCCCGCACGATCGCTCGTATCGTTTCGCGCAGGTCGTCGGAGCCGAGAGCATGAACTCCTGGGCTGTCTTGCATCGTTCGGCGATTGTACTTGAGGGTTCACATTTCCAGCATCTTCTCGATCGCTGTTGCTTCCGACAGGAATTCCTGGACGGTCTCCGGTGGGTTCTGCATCAGCCCAGCGAAGAGTTCTTGCTTGACTCCTCGCATGAGAAAACGGACTTTTTTCTCCTGGGGCATATCGGGGTCAGCGTGATGGAAGAGTCGCGTCATTTATTCCGCGAAGATGGTCACACTTTCGTTCGGGAGTTGCACCCTCGTCTCCAGCAACGTGGAGGCTCTTTCCTTGCGGGCGATGCTCCTGAACGTGTCCAGGAATGTGCCACGGAAAAGATCCCAGGTTTGAAGTGCAGACTCCTGATTCTCGAGCCAGGTCCTTTCAGCGTCTTCCAGGTAGAAGTAGACGCGACGCAGCTTCTCTTCCGAGTCCCAGAGGTTGAGGGTGGACTCGGTCGTACGTCTCGAGCCAGGTCTCCGGGTCATCGAACGATGATCCACGGAAAGTCGGTGGCTCCCTTGGCTGCTGTATCACGATCGCCGGCTGTGGCGCAGCGGCTGTCATCGTCGCCGCAGTCGAGGTCATGGCCTTGGTCTTCCGAGTCTTGTCAGGTAGTGGCCTGTACTCCGGTGGTAGACCTTGTTGCCTGCGGGTCCGCTTCTCGGGGTTGTCTTCGATGTGTTCTTCGCGACTAGCGCTGGATTCACGGCTTGACGGGGGCGTCCGGTACATGAAAGAAGCAGCACTTCCACCAGATGTCACGTGGTTGTGACGTCGATGAAGGCAGCAGGCGACATGTCCGAGATGAAATTCTTTATTTGGCCGAACTTGTGGCCGGGAAACGGAAAGTCAGATTACACCAAGCAAGGCACGCTGTACAATGATAGCGGCGAACAGAGCGTGGGCCGTCGAAAAACTAAGCGGTGAAACGCGTCGGCATTTATACGTGTGTCATAGAATATTCCAGTCTTATCACTGGTTGTCGCGCAAGCTCTGGAATAAGCTCGAGTGTTCGCGTCTTGCTCGAAATCTTAACAAAACGATCTACAATAATCACGAAGCTTCTAGAACAGTGAGGCGCGGTTTGCGCTGAGCATTGCTGACAGTCTTTGAGGGCGAAAACCGAATAGAGCGAAGTGAAAATAAGAAACGCGCGTGGCAATATGTTCAGCAGTCGCATATGTTTCATATAACCAGTTGTTTACAGATGCGTAATGATGCCAACAGAAACATGGGTATTACGAACACCAGAAGCGGTAGGCTGATATGTAGCGCTTGCGATTGCGAGAATGGTAGCCCTGTATAGTGCTACGTAATCTAACTACAGTGGATGGCGCTTAAGTATACGAGTGACGTTAACCCGACATGACTCCTTCATCATAGAAGTACGTATATGCAATATTCTGAAAATTAGATAGTCAGCACTGCAAACACAGTTGACGTTTCACCACCAGTACGCTGCATAGGTTATTTTGAAAAGCAGTTTCGAGACCTGACGTGGCTCTGTGGTTGAATACTTGATTGCCACGCAGATTGCATGGGTTCGATTCCTGCTGGGACTCTGATTTCTATTCTTTGCATTCGTCGGGTCAACGGTGCCGTGTCCGTTTTTCTTAACGCTCTCGCATTTAAATTACCATACTGCGGCCCGTTGTATACGGGTGTGAGCCCCTACGCGACTGGAGAAATGAGTTTGACGACGTGCGCGACGGAATTTTCGCGTTATTCAAATCACGACCAGCTAGACATATTCGTCAAATCCTCTTACTCTCCCATACTAACTTTGGTTGACCTCAAGTTAAGGAGGCGATCACGAGAGCACCCAGACGTAGGCAGCTAGATAGATAGATAGATAAATAGATAAATAAATAGATACGTAGATAGAAACGCCAAAAGTGCTTGCAGTACGCAAACAAATGACTCACAATTAAAAGCTGTCCTGCCGTTGCTGTGGCACAGCTGGCTGATCAAAGCGTTCGATGTGCGTACACTTCTGCAATGTGTCGAGGAAAGAAGAGGGAAGGAGAGAAGAGGCTCAGAGCGGCGGCCGTATAGAATCTCCTATGAGCCGTTTGGTGTAAACAGTATACCGTGTACCGTACAAGGTAAGCTCTATTTTTACGTGAGAACGTTCGATATTGTGAACGGGTAGTAAAGGTTATTTTCTTAACTTGTGTACTAAGAATAAATTCGCGCATTATAATAAAGCCTAATTGAGCAAAGGTTACTAGATAACCTCTATTATATAGGAAAATAATTTGTGAAGGTATGCATCTTTAGTAAACGTTACCACGCTTAGAGTACATGACGCATTCGTAGTCAAATCCTGGCTAGAATACACACCTGCAGGCAGGAAATCCGGGAAAATTATGGCGGCTTCTAGGCAGTTCATTACGCGGCTCCCTAGCGGTGTCCTAGAAGAGGTTCGCGCACCACCTGTCCTGTGTCCCTGTATCGTCCTAGCGTCCTCGTCTCGTCATCTGCAGCGCATCAAAGAAACCATGAACCACCACCAACTAGCCCAATTCATCGCTCTCCTAGAAGAAGCGGCCCCATTCTAAGTCGCCTTCAGGATAGCTGCGACGACGCTTAGCCGGGATTTTGAGTCAGATTTTTACTGGCTAGGTATGGCCTGCGGTTACGCGTGACGGCCCTGTAGGCGGTCCTCACGTGGTTGCGGAAAAAAAATTGATTTTTGACGCTGTCCAAGCGTCTTCTCGCCAGTTTGGCAGTACTAATTATCACTACGGGTAATTAGAAGATATTCGAACAGTAGAATGAGTTCATGCACATCTGTGACATTACAATGCAAATTACACACTTCGCAGGAATCAAACGCCTGCCCACATGCCCCGAGAGCAGATACCGTAAACATTGCACAACAGCGCCCCCCACATGAAAGCGCGTCTTTTCGCGGGGTTATATATCTACAAATTGGTTTGTCAACAGTCGGTGGAACGTTGAACTTCTGTTCTTGTGCCATATGCATGTGTTTGAGCGTGCATTAGGTCAGAAAATAGTTTGCGGGGCTTCACAAACTCGAGACAACCGCGGTAAACACCTTGGGCTCTGACTTCAGTTGGTGGTGCGCCGTGCCGCAAAACGATTGACGAGTGTCCGTGTGTCGCTTTAGTGCTTCTCCGTAAACCACGGGTGGTTCGCTCACCGAAAATTTGCGGATACCAGCGTGACGAGAATATCTTCAGGTCTCGAAACCCACGTATGTTTCTCCCGTGTGCGTATGCTGTGAGCAATTTCAGTTATTTGTGCCGTGAGGTACACGCCTGACAGCAGCCCGTTCTCAGCTGTTCGAAGACCATGTGCTTTCGCATGTTAATGTTACATGGGTTTTTTAACGTGCCTACAT
>JALIZH010021210.1:0-38884 GCA_030522465.1 Rhipicephalus appendiculatus | reverse complement strand
ACCAGAAGCGGTAAGCTGATATGTTGCGCTTGTGCTCGCGAGGATGGTAGCCCTTGACAGTGCTACATAAGTCAACTGAGTCAGTGGATAGTGCTTAACTACAATTGACGTTCACCCAACGTATAACACATGTATCACAGGAGTACATATGTAATGTTTATAAAATTAGATAGCCAGCACGGCAACCACAATTGACGTTTCACAAACATCAGGGTCTTTTTCAAAAGCTGTTCCGAGACCTGGCGTGGCTCTGTGCTAGAATTCATGATTGCCGCGCAAAATGCTTAGGTTCGATTCCCTGCTAGGACCCTGACATTTATACTTTGCATTCGTCGGGTCAACGCTGCCGGCGTCAGTTTTCTCTTAACGCTGTAGCGTTAAAACTACCAATGTCTGTTCTCGCCGTTCCTGAGTAGCTATAAACTGTCCAGTCACATGTGGCGCATACGCGCATACCGTGGCCTGTGGTATACGGGTATGTGCCACACGTGTCTGTAAGAAAGGCTTTGACGACGCACGCGACGGGATTGTGACGTTATTCGTGTCTGGATCAGCGAGCCATCTTCTTCAAACCATTTTACCCTCCCATACTAATTTTGGTCTACCTCGGCGGATAGATAGATAGATAGATAGATAGATAGATAGATAGATAGATAGATAGATAGATAGATAGATAGATAGATAGATAGATAGAAATGCTCAAAGTGCCTGCAGTACGCAAAGAAATGCTTCGCATTTAAAATACCGATCCCAAACTGAGGCAGGATAATCAGACTTGCCTGTACAGCCATGAAGGAACTTAAAACACATTTTTATGGGACCTGCGCTTATCCAAACCTATTTACTTGTTTTGGTGACATTAGTGACTGGTTTTGATGAAGAACCCTTCAGTAACAAGGTGCCCCAGCTATCATTAGCCAGAGTTTAAAAATATGCCGACGGACTCTACGACGGCGTGCATGTTACTGAATATTGTCTGGAGTCAGGGGCGTAGCCAGAAATTTTTTTCGGGGGGGGAGGGGGGGGGGTCCAACCATACTTTATGTATGTTCGTGCATGCGTTTGTATGTGGGCGTGTATATATACGTGAGCAAAACTGGTAAATATCGGGGGGGTGAACCCCCCCCCTCCGTGGCTACGCCACTGTCTGGAGTACGTCACACTCATTTTTTGTGTTCTTCTTAATTGCCTAATTATGCACGTTTGATTAACTATATTTTGGAGCAACGAAGCTGGGCAAAATATTCAAACGAGATAGTTGCAGATAAATTTGCCAAATTCGTTCAATTAGACAGTTGCCCACTTTCCATCTGTTGAGTATTAGTGTTTTTCTGCTTACTACAGATGCCCGCGAAATACAAGAAAAAAAAACGAAAAAAAAACGTGATATGACCGCTTGTGCGCCAATGAGCGCCGTGATTGCGAAGCTCCCTAACGTTCCGCATGGAAACGGCCACAGCACTTGGCCGGCGTGATGCATCGACAGGGCAGCGACGATGGTAGTGGCTGTACGATGACGCACGTTTTGCTAACGGCAACACGAGCGATAACCGCTGCGTCTGCTTATCGCTGTCACAAACCACCGCGAGGGAAGCCATATCGTTTGTACGCGGAACGTTAGGCAGTGCTGCAATCGTCGTGCGCTTAGGCGCGTAAGCGGTCATGTGACATGATATTTGATAATATTTAACGGGCATCTATAGTTAGGAAAAAAATACTAATCCTTAATAGATAGAGAGTTGAAAATTTTCCAATCGAATTTTTTGCAAACTGATCTGTAACTTTCTGATTGCAATTTTTGCCTGGCTCGTTGCTTCAAAAGTTAGTTAATCAAACGTGCCTAATTAGGCAACTTAGATGAAAAATTACGCCATCTCCCGCTAAAGGGAACCATGTGTAGATGTGGAAGCAGCGGGCTCTAACACCATACTCTGGCGGCGGCGTTGACGCTGGCGCTCATCGCAGCGTTGCGCAGGAGAGAAAACTGGGGGAGGCGCAAAGCAGTGGGCAGGTGATGGAGCAGTGTTTCCTACTGGAACATGCCAATCGCTACTAATGGGCAACGAGAGACAGAAGACTCCGACTGGATATAGAGACCCGCACTCCGCTTTTTAGTTAACGCGCACGCTGCGAATTTTTATTGTTCAACAACGCACAGGAGAAATCTCCCACCGGCACCACCTTGAGGTCAAGATCCATTGCCATATATACGGGATGGCCAGTGAACGGTTGTGCAGCGCGAGCAGTCGGTTTTTTCAACTACAAAACTCGCCAGCAGACGCCTGCCTGCGTCGGCGTCGCGAGGCGAGAGAGGGGGAGCGTGGTGGAGAGGAGAGAGAGGGGGTGACACGCATGCGCAGTGGGAGTGTGAACGCCGTGGGCAGGGATGCGTAGAGGAGAGAGGGGGAGCATAGGGAGAGGAGAGAGAGGGGGACGCGCATGCGCAGGGGGGAGTTAGACGCCGCGGGCAGGGATGGAGAGAGGGGGGAGTGTAAGAGGGGAGAGGGGGAAGGGAGGGGCGCATGCGCAGTGAGTGTGTGTGGTTGCCGCGGGGAGGGATGCCTAGAGTGAGAGAGGGGGAGAGGAGGTTTTTTTATTTTTATTTTTTTGAACTGTTTGCGCATGCGCAGTAAGGGTGGGCACGCGGCAATTTTCACCACCACCACCACCACCACCACCACCACCGGATTAAGCTTCGCCATAAGATGCTTCACATCTAAAACAAAAAAAGAATGTAACGTACTCCAGACAATAGCAGCAACATGCGCTTGGTCACACCGTTATAGAGCGCACCGGCATATTTTTAAACTCCGGCTAGATATAGCCGGGGCACCCTCCATATGTTTATTCTAACCATTGAGTAATGCATTTCTACCGTCAACATATCTGAATTTTTTTTCTTCAGGTTATCTTTACAAGATATGACAATCTATCTACGTCTTATTACTTCGATTATTTCTGTTTAATAGCTTGCTTGTTCACATATGGTCCTTTTTCTTTAGTATTGGTGTTTTAGATTAAAGGGGTGATCTATCTTAACTGCAGAAAACGGAGATGGCCGCTCTGTCGCCGAGAGGTAGATACAAACGTCTGTGTGGGTACAACGTTCGTTGCGTCTGCTTAAAGGGGCCCTGCGACACTTTTGCGACCGCCTTATTTAGCACTGGAACGCGCATGGTAATGAATGCCGAGACGAATGCAACAAGAATCGAACTTACCGATGTAAGACTGTATATATGTATATATATTTTGTTTCTTTTTTTATCGCAATAGCCAAGTGGAAAGGGGTAGCCGTCACCAAGCAATGGTGACAACAACTCCTTCATTTATTTTTCTATTTCAATAAAAAAAAAAAAAAGAATGACGCAAATTGGTGCACGAAAAGTTAAGTTATGAGTCCTCAAAGCTCAAAACTCGAGCAGACGACGACAAGAAACGTTCCCTTTCGTATTTCACTCTCCCGCTGACGTCAAAGGCCGTTTCCAATTACCGCGCGCGTCTCATAAAGACCTACCGGAAATGTCACCTCATGGTGGCCTTCACACAGTACCTTGCTACTGCTCTTTTTGACGGCGTCGTTACCATGGTTAGGCGCTAGCAGTGAAGCGCAAGGAGCACACTTTGCGAGTTGATGCACTTTTTTTCGCTCTGAAGACCAAGCGCCTGTAGCCACAATTCCCGTCGCTCATTGCTCGCTGCAGGCAGCCGGTGGAACGATACACCAGCAAGAGTGTTGCCACTGCTCGCGCAACTAGCAACTGCGCATCGAATGTGCACCTTACTCCACGCACGCACGGGTGTGGCACTACACTACAATGCACTTTCGCCGAAAGGCCAAGCAGCAGATTTTAGCTACGATGAACGATCAGCGAGTGAACACAACCAAGACAACACCGCAAAAGGCAAAACACCGGAATGCATCGTCCTCCACCTCCCTCCCCCCCCACCTAGTTGCACAGGACACCTAGTGTTCGTTTCGTTGTTCTGAAAATACATCATTTAGAAACAGAAGTTATTTCTTTCTGAGATAGTATATGAAGGGTTTTCGTTGTTTTTAGCATTCACTCGTACGGCCTAGCTACCACCGTATGAATATTGCACGTCACGTGTCGCGTCAAGCCAAACGAAAACGAACGGTCTTTGTCGTCACTGTCACATGACATGACGTCACTTCCTGTAACAGAAATACCCGATGTGTGTCGCCATAGTCCGGAATCAGGGTAGTTTATCTCGTGAATTAAAATTATAACAGCTTTGATTTAAGCGTTGCGACTTGCGTAACGATATCGGTGCATTCCACAGTACCAGAAGAACCGATGAAAAAGACATCCTCAAATTGTGTCGCAGGGCCCCTTTAAGTCCGCGAAAGGCGTATCGTATAAGTGCATTGTCTTGTGCTGGTAGAACAATCACTATGCTTATGAAGCGTACCATTAGCAAAAAATTGAAGGACACTTTGTAAATTCCAAAGTGTGTTCGGCGATCACCTGTGCCCATTGAGACGGGGTCAGTCAGGATGGAACGCGATGCGCGCGTCTCCCTTCTTGCATGATTGGACCCGCTGGGCACAACGACGCTACGCAAGCAAAGCACGAGCGCCGTAGAGTCCGATGCTAGGTGCGACCGACGCGACCTGCGTCCATTGGCGCGCCCCGGCGGCCACCTGGCACCGTGCCAGGGCACGAATGGAGGGACGGACGGACGTGAGCATGAGAGAATAAATGCTGTCGCCTTAATACCCAAAGACACAACCGCTGAGGCAGATTCTACGTACTTCGTCCAGGTACCATGAGTGGAACATTTTATTAGAATGAAGATACGCGAGGACATAAAGATGACAGTCAATTTACGGAGCTATAAAAATTGTCATCCTTGTAACATGAGCTGCAGTAACCAACAGTAATATCAGTAAAATACAATGACGATGAATGAAACTTTCACGAAGATAAGGACGATTAAAAAAAAAATCTAGAACCCCAACGCTCTTACAACGCAGTGTGCAGGAGACCAAAGGCATAACTAACATGGCAATATCTAGTGTCCTTGCACTCAAGTCATAGGCATGCTGATAGCTCTGAAATGCATACACTGTGCATGAACCGCAAGTAAGACAACGGAATAATATCTCTGACCAAGTGTGCGGAGAAGCGGAGTGAATGGTTGCTAAATACAAGATAACTAATAATAAGTGGTAATGAGAAGTTTTACGGTCATACACCACGATATGATTACGAGGCACGCCATAATCAGTGACTTCAGGTTAACTTGCGGGGGTTCTCTTAATATGCACTTAATCTAAGCGTATGGTGTTCTTCGCTTTTGGCCCAATCTAAAAGGGGCAGAAGTGACTGGGAATCGAACCCGCGTGCTCGGACTTATCAGGTTACGAAATCCAGCCCGTGAGGGCTACACAAGTACATTCCATTAGTGAAAGCACCGTAACAGTCATAGACCCACTGCTTGGCCTAGTGGTTGTAGCGCTCGACTGCTGAACCGTAGGTCACAGGATCGAATTCCGGGCGCGGTGGCCACATTTCGATGGAGGTGAAATGCTAGAGGCCCGTATACATAGCCTTAGGTGCACGTTGAAGAATACCATGTGGTTGGAATTTTCGGAGCGCTCCACTACGGCATCCCTGATTATCATATCGTAGTTTTCGGACGTAAAACCCCAAGAACTTTTATATGACTGTCATGGAATTTTGTTTTCCGGAGCAGCCTTACGCGATTTCCCTTACGTATTTTATCATCTCTGTCTGTTCATTAAGAGAACATGACAGTAAATGAAGGAACATTTTGCTGTAAAAGAACTTGTCGGTGAGCACCGCTGTATTTAACCGATGCATGCACCGATAACGTGGATCGCAAAGTAGAGAATCTGTACTTCTTTCGTGGCATCCTTAGTTGCGATGACCACCAGCAATCCCAACATCATGTCGTATAGACCATGTTTCTGCTTCTTACGACGTTTAAAGTAAAATCAAGACACATACAGAAACCATCACAACGTAATTTCGGCACACTTTTTTTATTGCTGCTTTCATTATGAATCAGTTCACTCCTTTTCGGTGACCTTATGGATCGAATACTTAAAACCCCGGTTGCATACTTGGCATGCGTGCGTTCCGCCATGGTCGACGTGCGATCGCAAGAGGTAAGAGCGAAATAATGTGGCTTCGTTCGTTCTCGGCACCCAAAATATGTATGAAAAAGCACACACAAGAAAAGAAGCCGGATGGATCAGATGGAATGTTCTATGGAAGGCAGCCGCTGAGTAAAGCGAGGCAGCAAGGGAGCTTAAGCAAAGAGAACGGGCACGCAGGGACGAACGAAAAGAAGGAAGAAAGTCTCGGCATCACGCGTGCTCGAAGGCGACGACGCTGGAGTGAAAAAGCGAGCTTTCTGCAGCCGGGCGTCTTTGTTTGACTTGGGCTTAAGCGCGCGGCGCCCTTCTCGAGAGCAACGACGACAGCGGCTGAACCAGGCTTCTCGCCTCAGCCCGGAAACCATGGCAACGGCACTTAGTGCCCCAAAGCCGCCGCCCGTGACCCGACGTGCTCCGCGCTCTCGCGAGAAAGCCTCCACGGCGACGCGACCGTTCCTTCGGCGTGGCCGCCGGTGCTTGTGTCAACAAGTGTGAGCGCGCTTTGGGGCAGGCTTTGGGCGCACGCGCTGCCGGCGCCAAGAGGTGAGAAAGGGAGGTTGAGACGGGTGCTGGGAGGCGCGCGCTCTTTCGAAGGAAAAAGCCCTCTGTCTACGTGTGCTCCTTCACGGCAAAGTTAAAGCTGCGTGCGTCGAAGCGAGACGCGTGCTCGCGCTTAAAGTGGTATGTTGAAAGCTGACGAGACTGTAATAGTGATGACACGAAGGATAAAAAAGGTTGGGCGGTAAGGAAAATATTGGCAGAGCGGAATTAATATGACGGCTTTGCGATAGGGAAACACGATAATGCTCATCTTGGTGTCCAACTTCCTCAGCCTATGCATTTTGCGCTTCTCTTTTTGTACTTAATATAGTTATATCTAATATATTCATATCAATAAGTAAATTCTTTTTAGCAATGTTCAAGATGTTCTCAAAACCGACGTTGAAGAGAAAAGCATGATCTATAGTATACGCTAAACTTAACCTAATATCATTCAAAAATACACTTTGTGCAGATTGATCTCGGTTGTTGAAGTGTAGACTATATTTATACATATTTTCTGCCTAGACTTGCGCCACACATTACCAAAGAGCAGAGCAGAGTCTGGAATTATTTGTAAACTTCTATAGACCAGAGCACGCCTATCTCGCACCCAGGCACCTAGGCTCCCGGCGGCATACTCTCGCACCCAGACGCCATGTTTGTATAGAACTGCCAAGGCGTGTATCTGTTACATGGTAAGCGGCGTGTCCGGGACCTTAAAATACGAGAAAGCGCCTATCCACGCCGCTCCCGCTTACAAGAAGTCGTCTGGGCACCACTGCGCTGTCTTTGGATGCGAAAACAATCAGCGCAAGAGGAAGATATCACTCAGCACTGTCTGTGAAAAATGACAACACAACATGGGAGTCATGCCGGTGCGGTGTTTTCAGATTGCACACATTTCCATCCGCAACGAAAAACGACGAGCTCCGCCGCCAGTGGATAATTGCAATCAACAGGAAAAACTACAAGCCCAGTAAAAGTGTACGAGTAAGTACACTTACTGCGCGTATTCAAACGTGACGCCAGCTATTTCGCTTTACAGCAGTAATTTGCGTGCAGTATGCCTGTAGTATGCGGCACCAAATCATTGTCGTACTCTTTCGCAGGCCGCATGCCAATAATAGGGGGTATTAGGACTCACGCATGCACGCACACTGCGCACGTTTAGTACAAATGTAACGGCGTACTGTCGCGATGCAAAGAAACGTGAACAGCGGAAAGCGTGGCTTTCGACTCGGTCGAACTGCGACATGCCTTGACTGTCGCTAGGCGAATCTGTGCTTTCAGCCGGCGTAGCAGTACATCTTGCACTGGCTGGCACTTTCGCACGGCGTGCACCGCGTGTGTGGGTTCCGAGTGCCAGGCGTGACTGGCAAATGATATACATATGCACTGCATGAGCGCAAGCCGGAGCAGGATTCTAGCGCTACGGTGACACAGGCTGAACGCACAAGTTTTGCTTAGTGACAGTCAAGGCATGTCGCAAGTTCGACCGAGTCGAAAGCCACGCTTTCCGCCGTTCACGTTTCTTTGCATCGCGATAGTACGTACCTGATAAAGTTGCTTCCGCAGTCAGCAATGCACGTGCTGTAGACATTCCGGATCGTCGAGGAAGGTCTTCTCAACGTTTCACAAGAAAACAGCACAAATTTCCAGGCGAGGAAAAGCGCGAGACATGCTTACAGCCATACTCGGGCTGGGAGGTTTCGCGTTTAACTGCGGAGCGTCTGCTAGCCTGGCAGTTTCAGGTGTTGCTTCGCCGCGCATGCAACAGGTGGCGCGACGTGCTGCCTATTATGGCGGCACACACTGAACTCGCTGTGTTCTGGTGTATACAGTGGTAGCTGAAGTTGGGAAAGAAAGTGAGCTAGACGATAACATATGAAACAAACGCTATTCCACTCAGGTTTAAACAAGTCACAAATCCGTGCGTTGACCCCCATTACAACATATTTAGCCAGGATAATGTCCCGCCGCTGACATTATTGTATACGTGACCATGTCGACTGTAATCTAGAGTGTTGTTGTTCTCTGTATGAAACCACATGCAGTGCAAAACCACGTGACATGCAGAAAACTTCCAATGCTTCCGAACCTGGAGCCAGTGCAAATTCACATTAGGTGTAAAAAGCTATCGAAAGAGCAAAGGGGGGAGGGAATGGGCAATCAAGACAATCGGTTGAAAAAAAAAGTGAAGATGGCTTTCGCCTTGGAGTCGTAGGCAAATGCCTAAGGTATCATGTCAGTTTATTTTTTGCTGGTGAACACTCTGCCTTTCTAGAAGTCTTCTAGCCGTCATGCGTCTTAGTTTGAAGTACCCCATTGGGACGTCGATGGAGGAAGTGACCTAGAGCATACAAGCATTCCAGATTGAAGTTACAGATATTCGGAAATAAATTTTATAAGAGAACGCTTCAACATTTCCAAACAGCACCATACGTTATGCAGACCTATTCCCTCGCACTAATATACAACCGATATTTTGGTCTTGCATACGAGCACAAGTTAATTCTAACCTTCAGAAGAAAAAAAAAGAAAAAAAACAAGCAGTCTGCGGGTTTCCGGGAGACACCCAGCCTGGCGATCCACACAACATGACATCATGTGCCCCACGATTAACTTGAAAGAAAAAAAGCCGGCAGATCCCACGCACTGTGGGAATCGATGTAATGCGAAGCAGCCAGGAAGGAGCAAATCATGCTTTACATAATTTGCGTGTCATATTTTACATGTTACGAGCTGTCCTTTGTGTTCGTCATACAGTCACGTCACGATACACCAATTTTGGTGTATGTCAAGCTAGCGAACTGGACGCAAGCGCACCATGAGCGTGGCATGTAAATGGCGTTGTAGATGACATGCATGCCAACATTTTCATGTTACCACCTGCCACTTACGTTCGTTATACAGTCATGTCACTCTATACCAAATTTGGTGTATATCAAGCTAACGAAACGGCCGCGAGCGTGCCATGAGCGTGGAATGCAAGTCATGTCGCACATGACAAGTCTTGATTTCCATATTACCACTTGTCATTTATGTTCGTCATAGACTCATGTCACTCAATACCAAATTTGGTGTATATCAAGCTAACGAAACGGCTGCGAGCGCGCCATGAGCGTGGAATGCAAGTCATGTCGATCATGACATGATATGATTTCCATATTACCACATGTCATTTATGTTCGTCATACAGTCATGCCACTGAATACCAAATTTGGTGTATCTCAAGCTAACGAAACGGCCGCGAGCACGCCATGAGCGTGGCATGCAAGTCATGTCGCACATGACAAGTCATGGTTTCCATATTACCACTTGTCATTTATGTTCGTCATACATTCATGTCACTGAATACCAAATTTGGTGTATATCAAGCTAAGGAAACGGCCGCGAGCACGCTATGAGCCTGGAATGCAAGTCATGTCACTCATGAAGTCATGATTTTCATATTACCACTTGTCGTTTATGTTCGTCATACAGTCATGTCACTCAATCCCAAATTTGGTGTATGTTAAGCTAACGAAACGGCCGCGAGCGCGCCATGAGCGTGGCATGTAAATGATATTTTTCGTGACAAGTTAGTCATGATTTTCATGATATGACCGGCCATTTATGTTCGTCATACAGTCATGTTATGCCATACCAAATTTGGTATAAATCCTATTAACGATACGGCCAGGAGAGCACAAAGTCGTAGGCGGCTAGATAGATAGCTAGCTAGCTAGCTAGCTAGATAGATAGATAGATAGATAGATAGATAGATAGATAGATAGATAGATAGATAGATAGATAGATAGATAGATAGATAGATAGATAGATAGATAGATAGATAGATAGATAGATACGCTCAATGTCGCCGAAGTTCGCTAAGAAATGCTTCGCGTTTAAAATCATCGAATAAACTGCATATGTTTTTTAGAGGACAGAAGAGAATAGGAAGATACCTTCTTTTTATTTTTGATTCAATAGTGTGAGATTTTTGGGGCTGTTACGAGTGCTAAAATTTACAACACTGAAAGAAAATATAGAAACAGTACAGTGCAAACCTCAGAATGCACACTGCGAACCGAAATGTACAAACAGCATGTAACAAAATAGGAAACAGCAGCCTAGAAACGATGTTGTGCGATCATACAGACAATAAGAATGTCAGATCGAGACACCTAGTGACCGTAGCTTTTCTTCGAAACTCGCAAATTAATTCGCACCGTCAAATATTTCTGGCATAGTTCATTCCATTCTTCGATAGTTTTGACTAGGAACGAATGTTCGTAAACGTGAACTCTAGGCACATAAGGTGTAACAACGTATGGGTGGGAGGGCTGAGGTGACGCTCTCTGGAGTGTTGATAAGCTGCAAACCGAAAATATGTAACTTATTCCTTCTGATTGTGACGAACATAATTTACTTTGCAGTAGTATAAATTTACGACTAATTTACTTAATATGATGCGCATGACATTGTGCGCCAAACGATGTCATTTTTCATTCATTTTTGCTTCCTGGCCTCAATGTTGTAGCCTTCGACATCTACATAGGCTGTGTGTCGGTCCATACTGCTATCGCGAATCGCTTTCTATAGTGAGCACTCCTGCCAAGTTTTCTTGAGTAGCAACTTTTACGTAAAAAATCATTCATCTCTGCGATGGAAATAAAATATTGCGGCATTTCTTTGAACAAGAACACTTATGATAAAACCACGTGTTATATTCCCTTGCTAGATTGATATATACACAGAATGCAAATCAAAGTGTGCGAGATGAAAAGCGCTGCGAGAAGTTGGACTCGTGACGCATATTGATTGGAAATGGGACAAAAACGTATGCCAGGAGCATAACCAGAAATGTTTTCAGGAGGGGGGGGAGCGGAGGTGTCAACCACTCTATCGCTTTCATCGTGCATGTGTTTGTATGTGAGCGTTTGTATTTAGACATGCAACTAATTAACAACATTTGGGGGGTCACTATTTGCAACAACCTGTCCTGAAATCTTCATGTCCACAACATATCTTCCTCTGCCTTCCGAAAACTGTGATTTCTCAAATACGAACTTAAAGATACTCGAGGCTCTGTTAAATGTCTGACTAATCAGTACTTCATTCGTCCAAAGCTCGAATACGCGCGTATTGCATGAGACCCCTACACACAATGTTAAAAAAAGGAAGTTGAGCGAATTCAGAGTTTGGCTATGCGGCTTCTTCACATAACAAGTTTTTCAACGTTCATCCCACCAACTGGGCTAATGTGGTCTAATGATATGCCAACATTTGAATCGCGCGGAAAAACTTATGGCTTAAATTGCTTTCACTCTTACTAACAAACTCGCACCCGGCCCGGCACTGTAAGTCCACTAATGACGAGGCCTACTCGCCACCATCACCTAAATACTTTAACCCACTATTTTCCCAGTACTTACCTAATCAAATACTCCTTTTCAGCGCGCACCAATATTGGCTGGAACAGCCTTACCTCTGTAAAATCTGTATTATTTTAATTTTTTACACTGGCATTCTTTAAAGCAGTGTCCTTAAAAACGATTTTTTCTGTTTTCCTAGTTGTATGCTCCGAACTGTATTGTTCAACTGACAATACTGTTTTACGTTTGTTGGCCTAATGTATTCCACCCACCGTGCGTGGACTTCGCGTTCGAAGTATGTATTAAATAATAAAATATAACTGAAAAAGAACAAGCCCCCACCTCCCCGAAGGGAATCGTGAGGAAATGCGAATGCATTTCGCGCGCGCTTCACTCCATTTATATATGGTGGTTGTGGTTCGAAGAAGGAAAAGGCGCCTAATTTCTGCAGCCCGGTCGGGAGCACGGCGCAGCGCCTTTTTTTTTTTCTTGTTTTTTTATTTTTTTTATTTATTTATTTATTTATTTTTTTAATTTTTTTTCATATATAGCTCCGCCGAGCTCCGCCGCAGACCGCTTTTAGTTAACGCGCACGCTGCGAATTTTTATTGTTCAACAACGCACAGGAGAAATCTCCCACCGGCACCACCTTGGAGGTCCAAGATTCATTGCCATATGTTGAAAACCAGGAAGCGGAGCCGAAGTAAAGAACGTCTTGTTTATTCGACGCTGGGTTCAAAAAAGTAAAAGAAAAATGGAATGCGGGCGCGCTTGGTCCACGCTCACTTGTCACTTCTTCGTCTTCACCGCTCTTCCGAAATAATATTTAACACCATATATACGGGGTGGCCAGTGAACGGTTGTGCAGCGCGAGCAGTCGGTTTTTTCAATTCAAGAAACTCGCTAGCAGACGCTGCCTGTGTCCGGCGTCGCGAGGCGAGAGAGGGAGAGGGGGGAGCGTAGGAGAGAGAGAGGGGGGGCGAGCATGCGCAGTGGGAGTGTGGACGCTGCGGGCAGAGATGCCTAGAGCAGAGAGGGGGGGAGCGTAGGAGAGGAGAAGGGAGGTGGGACGCGCATGCGCAGTGGGGAGTGTGGACGGCGCGGGCAGGGATGCCTAGAGGAGAGAAGGGGGGAGCGTAGCAGGGGGAGAGAGGAGGGGAGGCGCATGCGCAGTGAGGGTGTGGTTGCCGCGGGGAGGGATGCCTAGGGGAGAGAGAGGGAGAGAGGAGGTTTTTTTATTTTTATTTTTTTCTGAAAGGGTTTGCGCATGCGCAGTAAGGGCGGTCACGCCGTACACCACCACCACCGGATTAAGCTTCGCCATAAGATGCTTCACATCTAACACCTGCCGGCGCGCACACCTCCTCAACCTATCCTCCTCCTCCTCCTCCTCCTCCGCGGACAACGCCGCACAACGCCAACGCCGCACAACGCCAACGCCGGATGCCTGACATAGCCCGGACTATGAAATGCATTCGCATTTAAAAAAACGGCAGATCCCACGCATTGTGGAAATCGATGTAATGCGAAGCAGCCAGCAAGGAGCAAATCATGATGTACATAACATGCATATCATGATTTACATGTTAGGACCTGTCATTTATGTTTGTCATACAGTCACGTCGCGCTATACCAATTGTGGTGTATATCGAGCTAGCGAACTGGACGCAAGTGGCACCATCAGCGTGGCATGTAAATGACGTTGTAGACGACATGCATGTCGTGATTTTCATGTTACCACCTGTCCATCTATGTTCGACATACAGTCACGTAACGCAATACCAATTTTACTGTATATCCAGCTACCGAGACGGCCGCGAGCGTGCCATGAGCGTGGCATGCAAGTCATGTTGCACATGGCATGTCATGATTTCCATATTTCCACTTGCCATTTATGTTCGTCATAGAGTCACGTCACGTAATACCAAATTTGGTGTATATCAAGCAGGCAAAACAGACGCGAGAGTGCCATGAGCGTGGCATGCAGGTGATGTTGCACATTACACGTCGTGATTTTCATATTAATACTTGTTAGTTTTGTTCCTCATACAGTCACGTCACGCAATACCAAAATTTAGTGTATATCAAGCTAGCCACACGGCAGCGAGCGTGCAATGAGCGTGGCATGCAAGTCATGTTGCACATGACATATCATGATTTCCATATTTCCACTTGTCATTTATGTTCGCCATAGAGTCACGTCACGTAATACCAAATTTGGTGTATATCAAGCTGGCAAAACAGACGCGAGCGTGCCATGAGCGTGGCATGCAGGTGATGTTGCACGTGACACGTCGTGATTTCCATATTAATACTTGTTAGTTTTGTTCCTAATACAGTCACGTCACGCAATACCAAAATTTGGTGTATATTGCCACGCGCCTTTCATTCACTGTATTCGGTTTCCACCCACAAATACTATCAGCAGTACTCGGCGCAGACCGCGCCTTATTGTTCCAGAAGCTTCTCGCTTGTAGTAGATCGTTCTGTTAAGATTGCACGCAAGACGCTTACACTCAAGATTATTCCAGAGCTTGCGCGACGACTAGTGATAAGGCTAGAATGTTCGACGCGTGCATTATAAAAGCCTGGCGCGTTCCAACGAGGTTCAGTTGTTCGACGGCCGACGCTCCTTTCGCCGCTATCTGTGCCAGTGTGCATAGCTGTAATCTGTCTTTACGTTTCACGGCCACGAGTTCGGCCAAATAAACAGTTCCTTCTTTGACCCGCTGATTGTTGCCTTCGTCGACGTTACGACCACGTAACATCTGGTGGAGGTGCTTCCCGGTCCATGTACCGAGCGCCCCCCTCCAGCCGTGAGCCGAGCCCACTCCGTGAAAAGGACATCAACGCCGACGCTGAGCAACGAACCAGCTGCAGGCAACAAGGGCTACCTCCAGAGTTCGGGCCCCTACCGGATAAGACTCGAAAGTCCAAGGCCACGACCACTACTGCGACAACTATGGCAGCCACTGCACCAACTCCCGGAACGGTCGTGATGCAGCAGCCAAGGGAGCCACTGACTTTCCGTGGATCATCTTTTGAAGACCCGGAGACGTGGCTGGAGACGTACGACCGAGTGGCCAGCCTCAACCACTGGGACACGGAAGAGAAGCTACGTCGCGTCTACTTCTACTTGGAAGACGCGGCAAGAACCTGGTTTGAGAACCGCGAGTCAGCACTTCAAACCTGGGATCTCTTCCGCGGCGCATTCCTGGGCACGTTTACGAGCGTTGCCCGCAAGGAAAGGGCAGCTTCTTCGCTGGAGACACGGGTGCAACTACGAAATGAGAAAGTTGCGATCTTCGTGGAAGAAATGACGCGGCTGTTCCGGCACGCTGACCCCAACATGCCCGAGGAGAAGAAGGTCCGTTTGCTCATGCGAGGGGTCAAGCAAGAACTATTCGCTGGGCTGATGCGGAACCCACCGACGACCGTCCAGGCATTCCTGTCGGAAGCAACAGCGATCGAGAAGACGCTGGAAATGCGAACCCGCCAGTACAATCGCCGTTTATGCTCTCGACGACTTGCGCGAAACGATCCGAGCGATCGTGCGGGAGGAACTGCGCAAGCTGTTACCCTCACCGCAGCCGCAAGTGGACTCCATCGCAGAGATCGTTCGAGAGGAAATCCAGCAGTCAATGGGCACCTCTGAACCGCCACGGCCCCAGCCGCAAGCCATGAGCTACGCAGCTGCAGCCCGACGCTACGCTCCCGCTCCACACCCACGTCAAGAGGTCGCACCGCCGCATTTCCGCCGCCAGACAGCGCCGCCACCACCACCGACGCCATACCGTCCACCCGCCGGCCAGCACTACGCTCCGAGGAAAGACCGACGTTTGGCGCGCCCCCTGACAACCGCCCGCTCTGCTACCATTGCGGGGAGGCCGGTCACACATACCGCCGCTGCCAGTACCGACAGATGGGGCTGCGCGGATTCGCCGTCAACGCGCCGCGTCCGCAGCCAGGCGAACGGCCTCGCGACATCGACGACTACATCACCGGAACACAGTGGACACCCCGACGACCTTCCCGCTCGCCGTCGCCCGGCCGCTACATGTCACCGCACCGCGGGCAGTACACTGGCCCAAACCGGGGCCGGTCGCCTAGTCCGTATCCGGGAAACTAAGGGCAGCAACCGATGGAGGTGCGGTTGCTGTAAGACGAAATGCCGAAGATCCTCCGCGGCAGCCGACGACGACAACGCGACGAAACCTGCAGAACACGACGCGAAGCAGACGAAGCCCTGCCGGCGAAACGTCGCGGACCGACGAAGACGTGACGACGCAAGAACGAGGCAGCGCAACAAATCGACGCAGCCGTGACCCGACGCCGCGACCCAACCGCAACGCACGACGACGAACCAGCGACCTCGACGTAATATTCGACGGCCACAACGTCACCGCTCTCGTCGACACTGGAGCCGACTATTCCGTCGTCAGTGGGCCTTTCGCGACGAAGCTGAAGAAAGTGAAGACTGCTTGGCAAGGCCCTGAAATCCGGACCGCTGGCGGTCATCTAATAACGCCGGCCGGTGTCTGCACAGCAAGAGTCACCATCAATAACCGGACTTATCCCGCCAGTTTTCTAATCCTACAACACTGCTCCAGGGATGTGATACTCGGGATGGACTTCCTAAGTGAACATGGGGCCGTGATCGACCTGAGGTCTGAGTCAATAACCCTAACCTCAGAAAACGCACTGCCGCCCCACACGACGCCAGCGACCCATGCTTTAAATTTGATAGATGAGCACGTCACCGTTCCGCCTTTCTCCAGCGTCATCATTTCGGTCGGCTGCGAAGAACCGATAGACTTGGAACGCGTCATCGAGGGCGACCAGCACCTGCTTCTTAACCGTCAGATTTGCGTCGCAAGAGGCATCGCCGAGCTGCATGATGGCAAAGCTAAAGTAATGCTTACAAATTTCAGCCACGAATACAGGCACCTCAACATTGGTACGACGGTCGCCTTCATGAATGAATTCGTAGACGCCAGCAACGCTTTCACCCTCAGCGACGCCACGGAACCTGCTTCGACGAATCGAGGTCCCCAACCAGCTTTCGACGTGAATCCGAGCCTTCCGAAAAACAAGCAATGCCAGCTCGAAGCCCTGCTCCTGCAATTCAGGGACTGCTTCTCGTCGTCGTCAAGGATCCGACAGACTCCACTCGCTAAACATCGAATTATAACAGAAGAAAGCGCCCGCCCAATCCGCCAAAGCCCGTATCGAGTTTCGACACGTGAACGTGAAGCCGTTAGGAAACAGGTCGACGAAATGCTACGCGACGACATCATTCAGCCCTCCAAGAGTCCATGGGCGTCACCGGTGGTCTTAGTGAAGAAGAAGGACGGAACCCTACGCTTCTGCGTCGATTATCGTCGCCTGAACAAAATCACGAAGAAGGACGTGTATCCTCTCCCACGCATAGACGACGCCCTGGATCGACTCCACAACGCGATGTACTTTTCGTGGATGGACCTCAAGACCGGGTATTGGCAAATCGAAGTCGACGAGAGAGACCGAGAGAAGACTGCCTTTATCACACCAGACGGCCTCTTCGAATTCAAGGTCATGCCCTTCGGTCTTTGCTCGGCACCTGCGACGTTCCAACGTGTTATGGACACTGTACTCGCCGGCTTGAAGTGGCAGACCTGCCTTGTGTACTTGGACGACGTCGTTGTGTTTTCTTCGAACTTCGACGAACATCTCCGGCGCCTTGAAGCTGTACTTCAAGCAATGAAGGCCTCCGGACTCACCCTGAAGCCAGAAAAGTGCCGCTTCGCATACGAGGAACTTCTTTTCTTGGGTCACGTCATCAGCAAGTCTAGAGTTCGCCCCGACCCACGGAAAACAGCTGCCATCGCTGCCTTCCCGCCGCCCACCGACAAGAAGGCCGTACGCCGATTTCTCGGCTTGTGCGCCTATTATAGACGCTTCGTCAAGGAATTTTCACGCATCGCCGAGCCACTAACTCAGCTCACGAAAAACGACCTGGAATTCAAGTGGGAAACGGCGCAAGTCGAAGCATTTCAAGAATTGAAACGACGCCTGCAGACGCCTCCAATACTTGCGCATTTCGACGAACACGCCGACACGGAAATCCACACCGACGCAAGCAGCGTAAGACTCGCGCCGTTCTTGTCCAGAGAAATGCCGGCGTGGAAAGGGTTATCAGTTATGCTAGCCGGTCGCTATCCAAGGCAGAAGCCAACTATTCCACAACAGAAAAGGAGTGCCTTGCCATCATCTGGGCAACGTCAAAGTTTCGCCCCTACCTCTACGGCAGGCCCTTTAAAGTTGTGAGCGACCACCACGCCTTGTGTTGGCTAGCTAACCTGAAGGACCCTTCAGGTCGTCTCGCCAGATGGAGTCTGAGACTTCAAGAATTCAACGTTACCGTCGTTTACAAGTCCGGACGAAAACACTCTGACGCCGACTGCTTGTCTCGCGCCCCCGTCGACCCGCCGCCGCAGGATGACCAGGAGGATGACTTCTTCTTGGGAACCATAAGTGCCGACGACTTCGCCGAACGACAGCGAGCCGACCCGGAACTCAGGGGCCTTGTGGACTACCTCGAAGGCAAGACCGCCATTGTTCCAAAGGCATTCAAGCGAGGACTCGCGTCGTTTTTCTTGCGAAACGGCATTCTCCTAAAGAAGAATTTCTCGCCACTTCGAGCCAACTACCTTCTCGTAGTGCCCTCAGCCTTGCGACCAGAAGTCCTGCATGCTCTACACGACGACCCGACGGCTGGACACCTCGGACTTTCCCGCACGCTCGCCAGAGTACAGGAAAAGTACTTCTGGCCGCGTCTTGCCGCCGACGTCGCCCGCTACGGAAGGACGTGCCGAGACTGTCAGCGACGGAAGACACCACCCACAAGACCAGCAGGCTTCCTTCAGCCGATCGAGCCTCCTCGGCGACCGTTCCAGCAGATCGGGATGGACCTCCTGGGGCCGTTCCCAACGTCGACTTGCGGAAATAAATGGATCGTCGTAGCTACCGACTACCTCACCCGCTACGCCGAAACAAAGGCCCTGCCTAAAGGCAGTGCCGCCGAGGTAGCCAAGTTCTTCGTTGAGAACATCGTCCTTCGACACGGCGCCCCAGAGGTTCTCATCACCGACAGAGGTACGGCGTTTACGGCTGACCTAACTCAGGCGATCTTGGGATACAGCCACACAAGCCACCGCCGGACTACCGCGTACCACCCACAGACCAACGGCCTCACCGAGCGTCTTAATAAGACCATTGCTGGCCATGTACGTCGATGTCGAACACAAGATGTGGGACGCCATCCTCCCGTACGTGACCTTCGCGTACAACACGGCCATACAAGAAACGACGCAGATGACGCCATGCAAGTTGGTATACGGACGGAGCCCGGCAACGACGCTCGACGCCATGTTGCCAAACGTCACCGACGAAGCAAACATCGACGTCACCGCCTACCTACAGCGCGCCGAAGAAGCCCGACAACTAGCCCGCCTCTGCATCAAGAATCAACAGACGACCGATAGCCGCCGCTACAATCTTCGACGACGCTTCGTGGAATACCAACCCGGCGATCGTGTTTGGGTGTGGACGCCGATACGCCGACGCGGACTAAGTGAAAAACTTCTGCGACGGTACTTCGGACCGTACAGGGTACTTAGACGTCTCGGCACACTCGACTACGAGGTTGTCCCCGACGGCATTACGAACTCTCAACGGCGCCGTGCGCGACCTGAAGTCGTCCATGTCGTGCGCCTCAAGCCGTTTTACGCGCGTTAGTGAACCTGAGGACTCTATTTCTTTCATTGGACTTTCTTGCTTGTGCTTATTGTTTATTGTGCTTTCTTGATTTATTTATTGTTGCATGCATTTTCCCCCCGTGTTCTGTTTTAAGCATCGGGACGATGCTTTTTCAGAGGGGGGCATTGCCACGCGTGTTTCTTTCACTGTATTCGGTTTCCACCCACAAATACTATCAGCAGTACTCGGCGCAGACCGCGCCTTATTGTTCCAGAAGCTTCTCGCTTGTAGTAGATCGCTGTGTTAAGATTGCACGCAAGACGCTTACACTCAAGATTATTACCAGAGCTTGCGCGACGACTAGTGATAAGGCTAGAATGTTCGACGCGTGCATTATAAAAGCCGGCGCGTTCCAACGAGGTTCAGTTGTTCGACGGCCGACGCTCCGTTCGCCGCTATCTGTGCCAGTGTGCATAGCTGTAATCTGTCTTTACGTTTCACGGCCACGGAGTTCGGCCAAATAAACAGTTCCTTCTTTGACCCGCTGACTGTTGCCTTCGTCGACGTCACGACCACGTGACAATATCAAGCTAGCCACACGGCGGCGAGCGTGCAGTGAGCGCGGCATGCAAGTCGTGTTGCACATGACATATCATGATTTCCATATTTCCACTTGTCATTTATGGTTCGTCATAGAGTCACGTCACGTAATACCAAATTTGGTGTATATCAAGCTGGCAAAACAGACGCGAGCGTGCCATGAGCATGGCATGCAGGTGATGTTGCACATGACACGTCGTGATTTCCATATTAATACTTGTTAGTTTTGTTCCTCATACAGTCACGTCACGCAATACCCAAAATTTGGTGTATATCAAGCTAGCCACACGGCAGCGAGCGTGCAATGAGCGTGGCATGCAAGTCATGTTGCACATGACATGTCATGACAGACAGACAAAGAACTTTATTGAAGTCCTGAGGGACTAGCCGGGAAGGACCCGCTGGGGTCCTCGGCTCGCCGCTGGCTGCTCCCATGTCGGAATCGGGAGGCCATGCCTCTCCGCTCTTTCACGGGCCCTCTGGACGGCCGTTGACTGGATATCGAGGGCATTACTTGCTATGGCGTCTTCCCAGTCCTGTTCGCTGGTGTGTGATGTGCCCCGTAACGCAGGACACTGCCAGAGCATATGAGCTAGAGTGCTAAATGCCTCCCCGCAATCCGGGCACTGTGGATCAATATCTTGATTAATCCGGCTTAGGAAACCTCTCGAGGGATATGACCTCGTCTGAAGCATCCTAAGCGTCATCGCTTGAGCTCTGCATAATTTTGGGTGTGGAGGTGGGGGGTAGACCTGTGCGCTGGACCAAAAATCGCCGGCGGCGGCGCGCCGGTGTTTCCACCTCCGGCGGCGGCGCGTCAACGGCGCGGGGTTCATCGGATCGGCGGCGGCGCGGCGCGCGGGGGGGGGGGGGGGGGGGGTAGATTTCAGATTCAAGAGTTGGTGGGGATAGAAGTTTGTCCCCTGAATTTTGAAAAAAAAAAAGTCTGTTTCCCCGAAAGGTGAAGCAGTGCATGCGATAGCAACATGTCCTAATGTTATAACGAACTATAAGGCTAGCAGCTAACTCTTTTTCATCCGATCTCGCGAAACTCCAAAACGCTGGTGTATGGGATTACCGCTCCCGGGAAAGAAGCAGTTTTCATGCAGTTTGTCCTATCAGTGATCACTGCACGAAGCGGTGAGATGATAGCGCGTAGAAGGGTATGCGAGACGCGCTTATAGTTCACAGGTGCGGATCGAGCCACGCAGCCCCCCTTACTCCGGCGTCCCGTCATGCTCATTCGTCCGCTGAAAGACAGGCAGGGTTTTCCTTCTTGTTGAGGAGCAACCGACGACACGCCTCGCAAGTGGAGTGATGTTATCGCATGCACCCTATGTGCGACGGAGATGGTCTGGTTGTTTCATCTATGCTTCAGGCGTGTTCCTCGCAAGCGCTCGCGAGCTTTTACTCGCGGGCACAGCATACGATGCGCGTACAAAAGTTATCAATTTGTATTTTATACGGAACATGACGGCGACAATGAAAACATGCACAGAGTGTCGATATGATTGTTATCGCAATAAAAGAAATATACAAAAACCGTGGAAGCGGGTTGACCTATTTTTCGGAGAGCAGCATCGTCTTCGCTGTGAATAGTTCGTCCGTTGGAAGAATGAAATAATCCGGCGCCTCTTCCGTTCGTTTCGTTCTCTCTTTCACTATAATTCTTTTAGGCGATATCTCCTCGATACTTCTTCATAAAGCACGTGTACAATGTGAGTACTAAGCGTTGAGCCCATCAGAATTTCGAGCTTATCGGCTACACTGTTATTTCACCTTGCGCTATCGGAAACTCACAAAACAGTGCGAAATAAGTTCAACGCGCACGGTAATCATGCGAGGTGAAGAAGAACGGGTTGGCGAATGCATGGCAAATCAGGATAGCAGACAATTGACAACTGATATTTCTCGTATACGGACCACTCGAGAATATATGCCATAATCATGTAACCTGAGTCACGAAGAGCGCAAAAAAAAAAAAACGAAAAAAAAAGAAAACGAGAAACGCCAAGAGAGAATAACGCGATCGATTTCGTATTTTCAGAGGCTGCTTTGGGGCCTTTAAAAAGACAGGGCGTACAAATAAGGAAAACAGAGTTGTCAAGACACCGCGAACACCCCTAACTGAAGAATAGTACAGTGGCGGAGAAGCAGGTCGACAAAAAAAAAAAAAAAAAAAAAAAAAAAAAAAAAATTAATGCAGCTTCGCGCTAGTGGTGCCAATCCTGAAGGAAGTGCGGAGTTATGCAGCCTTCTTTCTTTCTCTTCGGTTTCCTCTTTCTTTGCTCGTCTCTTTCTTTCTTTTTCTCTGTTTTCTTTTCTCCATTTTTACTGATTTCTTTCTCTTTCTTGCTCTTTCTATTTTTTCCAATTTTCTTGCTTTCTTTCTCTCTCTTTCTATTTTTTGCTTGCTTCCTTTGTTATATTTTATACATGGTTTTGCCTGCGTTACACCAAGCGACGACAGCATACGACAACATACGACAGCCCAGGCCTCTAACCAAGGGGCTCGAAGAAAAGAGGAAGAAAGCTTCTCCTTGGCGCGAGCGCGCGCTCAATATGCGACAGATGACTTTACTATTAGCAGTTTTTCCTGCGTTACGTTAAGGCTATGACAGCCTACGATGACAGCATACGACAGCCCGGGCCCCTAAATTGCTCCGCACTTAAAATACTTATGTGCGCATTCCCAGGCAATAGGCGATACCTATCAGTCAGTTGCGCGTGATGGTTAGGGTGCTCGACTGCAGACCCGAAGGTCGCGGGTTTGATCCCGGCCGCGGCGGTCGCATTTCGATGGAGGCGACATGGTAGAGGCCCGTGTACTGTGCGATGTCAGTGCACGTTGAACATCACCAGATGGTGAAAATTTCCGGAGCCCTCCACCACGGCATCCCGCAGAATGATATCGTGGTTTTGGTACGTTAAACCCCAATAAATATATATATATATATATATATATATATATATATATATATATATATATATATATATATATATATATATATATATATATATATATATATATATATATATATATATATATAGATATATATAGAGGACGTACAAAACGAAAAACTTTTTTTATTTTTTCCAACGTTTCAGCCGGGCCCCGTCTGAAACGTCGGAAAAAAAAGCAATACTACTTCGTAGTATTGCTTCTACTGGATTCAAGCACACCTTCTTCATATATATATATATATATATATATATATCATCAGCCTGACTACGCCCACTGCAGGGCAAAGGCCTCTCCCGTGTTCCGCCAATCAACCCGCTCATGTGCTTTCTGCTGCCACGTGAATACATCCCACATGAATATATATATACCACGCCAATGCACCGACCTCGCCAGCACATTCTCAGCGTAAGAAGAAAGTGGACGAAATTTACAGGAACAGGAACTTGTCAAGTCTGCACTTTCAAATGAATGTGTCCCAGATGTTTGCGAACGACGCAGGGAATGCGTACCGACCTTTACAGGTGCGTTAGACGGGCGCCACATTAAACCTAATTCGATGGCTCACGCAATCAGAACTGATGCACAGCCTCCGAGAGGTACGCCAAGAAGCCGAATGTCTGGGCGCTGCTTTCGTTCTGTTGCAGCGTATACCGTCCCTCTCATTAGTGTCGAGAGTTGTGAAAGCTTCCTGACATCAAATTGACGTTGCGGAAGAAGATCCGGAAACAGGGAGAGCACTGGTTACCGAACTCCAGCCAATCAGCTGCGGCCGAAATGGACAGTCCACTAGGGGGACACATAGAGAATAACTCCCCAGCCATAAAAAATAAAACATGAGCATGCTGGAAACTTTGACCAGAGCTGGGAGCACGAGAGGGGAGTGGCGTCGGAGGAGGTTTGTTTGTGGACGCGAAGTGCGCGCGCTCGAGAACTTTTCTTTTATTTTCTCATGAGCTCACCAAGAAAAAGGTAAACAAACAAGAACATGATGGGAATTGTGACATGAGCCCGAAGTGGTAGTAGGCTTCAAAGGAGGTTGACTTATATATGCTAGGGGTGCTCTCGGCTATTTTTTTTTCCCTCTATGGTTGAAGCGCATTCCGTTCCTCAAATTTGAGTCAAGAGTTTTGAAAACTTCGTGACGTCATAATGACGTTGAAGAGGAAGTATCGGCAAGGGAGGGCGCGCAGCTGGCCGAGCTCTCTCCAATTAGCGGTGGCTGAAAGGGAGAGTCCATTACAACGAGACATCGAGAAAAGCTTCTCCAGTGAAGTGATGTATTTTATCCCCGATACCCGTTCGGGTTAAAATGAAAGACTGCCGGCGGCGCGCCGCAATTATTGCGCGGCGGCGGCGGCGACGTGGTCACTCTGGAAACTTCGGCGGCGGCGCGATCGGCGTGAGCAAAAACAGGCAGCGGCGGCGGCGTGGCGCGGCGGCGCACAGCTCTAGAGGGGGGGTAACGCCTGCGTTCCTCTCTATAGTGGGAGACGATCTCATGAAAAGTTAATAAGGGGTCTCTGTGCCCGATCTCTTCCGAATCCAATGAAGCCTCACCGTCGTCGCGGCGCGTGAGTTCTCGCGCACGACGGTGAGCAACCTCAAGGGGGTTCGGACGGCCCGGCATGTCATGATTTCCATATTTCCACTTGTCATTTATGTTCGTCATAGAGTCACGTCACGTAATACCAAATTTGGTGTATATCAAGCTGGCAAAAGAGAGGCGAGCGTGCCATGAGCGTGGCATGCAGGTGATGTTGCACATGACACGTCGTGATTTCTATATTAATACTTGTTAGTTTTGTTCCTCATGCAGTCACGTCACGCAATACCAAAATTTGGTGTATATCAAGCTAGCCACACGGCAGCGAGCGTGCAATGAGCGTGGCATGCAAGTCATGTTGCACATGACATATCATGATTTCCATATCACCACTTGTCATGTATGTTCATCAGACAGTCAAATCACGCAATGCTAAATTTGGTGTATATCAAGATAGCGAAACGGCCGTCAACATACCCTGAGCGTGGCATGTAAATCATGTTGTACATGACATGCGTGTCATGATTTTCACATTACAACCTGTCATTTATGTTGGTCATGCATAAATGTCTCATAATACCAATTTTTGGATATATCAAGCCAAGGAAAAGGTCATAGGAGCACCACGGCCATGGCGTGTAAATGATACCGTTCATAACATTTTAGTCACGACTTTCATGATATGACCAGTCATTCATGTTCGCCATTCAGTCATGTTAAGCCATACCAATTTTGGTATAAATCCCATTAACGATACGGTCTGGAGAGCACAAGTCGTAGGCGGCTAGATAGATAGATAGATAGATAGATAGATAGATAGATAGATAGATAGATAGATAGATAGATAGATAGATAGATAGATAGATAGATAGATAGATAGATAGATAGATAGATAGATAGATAGATAGATAGATAGATAGATAGATAGATAGATAGATAGATAGATAGATACGCTTAAAATCGCTGAAGTTCGCTAAGAAATGCTTCGCATTTACTATTCCAGGGGGTGGAGAGTTTCAACACCCTCCTCCTCACTAAGCCAGTGGTTGGTTCAGTTTACCACTTCGTTGCACAGTTCCGTAGTCCTCCTCATCCGAGTGGGCTATGTTTAAGACAAAGAGCAACCGCTGTTTCATTCCAACGGATTGCGTTCAGTCGATTTCTCAGCCTCTGAGGACAAGAAAAAGCAAAACGATGATAGCGTATAATTTACAGCGCTTAATTTTACTGGTGTTAACAAGGGGAGTTTAATTTTACTGGGCGCCCAACAAGCTGCCATCTGACAAGATTCTATGGTTATGTGGACGAGGTTCTTCGAATTTCGGACATCCCTCTTCAACTGCACGCACTTTGAGCGTATCTATCTATCTATCTATCTATCTATCTATCTATCTATCTATCTATCTATCTATCTATCTATCTATCTATCTATCTTTTTTTTTTTAATATGTGGGGTTTTACGTCCCAAAACCACGATATGATTATGAGAGACGCCGTAGTGGAGGGCTCCGGAAATTTCGACCATCTGGTGTTCTTTAACGTGCACTGACATCGCACAGTACACGGGCCTCTACCATTTCGCCTCCATCGAAATGCGACCGCCGCGGCCGGGATCGAACCCGCGATCTTCGGGTCAGCAGCCGAGCACCCTAGCCACTGATCCACCGAGGCGGACATCTATCTATCTATCTATCTATCTATCTATCTATTTATCTATCTATCTATCTATCTATCTATCTATCTATCTATCTATCTATCTATCTATCTATCTATCTATCTATCTATCTATCTATCTATCTATCTATCTATCTATATGGGTGCTCTTGTAATCATCTTGATAACTTGGTGTGGACCAAAATCAGTATAGGAGGGTAAGCGGGTTTAAGGAATATAACTGTCCGGTCATGACATGAATATCGTGAAAATCCTGTCACGTAGGTCGTCAAATCCTTCCCCTCGGACACGCGTGGCAGATACCCGTGTACCATGAGCCGCGGTATGCGGGTGTGCGCCACAGGCGACTGACAGTTCATATTTTCCCAGGAACAGCGAGAAAAGACATTGGTTACTTAAATGCGAGATCGTTAAGGAAAACTGACATCGGCAGCGTTGACCTGACGAATGCAAAGAATAAATATCAGGATCCCATCGGGAATCGAACCAAACCATTCTGCGTCGCCATAAAATATTCTACCACAGAACCATGCCAGGTCTCGAAACTGCTTTGGAAAATACCCTACGTATGCGTAATGTTGGTGAAATTTGAATTGTGGTTGCAAAGCTGGCTATCTAATGTTATAAACATTACATGTGTACTCCTATGATACAGGCATCACGTCGGGTTAACGTCATTTGTATGCTTAAGCGCCATCCACTGAAGACGGTCTGCGTAGCGCTAGCCAGGGCTACCGTCCTCGCAAGCACAAGCGCTACATGTCAGCTTAACGCTTCTGAGGTTGGTAATACCCATGTTGCTGTTGACATCGCTACGCAACTGAAAACTACTAGTTATAAAGCACGTATGCGTCTATTGAACATACGTATGTGCGTACGACATTTGCACACATCTTTAGCGTCATTTGGTAACGTTTCACTCAATAAAAAATTGACCCCACAGTCACCGTCCCTTCGCATACTTCGCATAACATTGATTCCCATGGTACGTGGGATCTGCGGAATTTTTTCCATCAACAGACCGTTCTTTAACGAGGTCTACAGCGTCTGCGCAACATGCTTTGGAAGTTGGATAACCAGAAGTTGCAGCTGCTGTTTCACCCGCAAGATAGTGCTGTAAGCAAAAAAAAAACTTCGCCCTCGTTGAAAAAGCGGTGTTAAGATGTACAGTGTGCTCGAACTGCTCAGAGACAGCTGATCACTGGTGAACGTCGCCTCTAAATCTTGGAATGTCAAGATTCGGAAGTGTTCGATCAATTCTTGGCACCGCGTCGGGAACTGTTGGGAATTCATTCTGAGCAGGGGTCGCCACTGTATTATCCACGCGTCCTAAACCGCGATTTTGTAGCCAACCTCTGCAATCATGTTGGTGGCTTGGTCATTACGATGTGCCGCAGTTATATTTCAGCTTCGAGCTCATCGTCGGCGATGTGCTCTTCGAGCGGGTAACTAAGCTTCGAGCTGGCTGTTACTAGTCGCTGCACGGTCATAAATGCTTGTCAGGTTCGGCATATTCAGCGGTAAGTCAGTAGTGATCGCGCTTCCTGCAGACTTTTCCTATTCTGTGCTCGTTGAGCTTAGCGCTTGGCCATGAGGTGATCCATCCTATCAGCTCTTGAGATCGAGGTTTGGAGTCCACGCTGGTCCCGAACAGTCATTTGTCAGTCCTCGCCACTTGCAGAGCGACGCTCTTGAGTAGACGATCCCCTTGAGTCATGCGATGAAGCAGACGTATGCGCACGGGGAGTTTCCGGCACCAATACGTCAAAAAACAGCAATCCGCGAAAGAATCAGAGTGAGATCCAATCATCATTCCAACTAGTTCTTGCTTGCTTGCTTGTTCCTTAATACTGGCTCATACCGACTATGGGCGATTGGCCAATAAGATATGAGCTAAAGTATATGTAAACACCAAGTCATAAGAAGGTCAATGAGAAAATTCACATTTTTAGGAAACGATAAATTGCAATCGTTGTACAACTTGGCCTTGTACAATTTCAGGGCTGGCCTTCTTTTGAAATTGTCATCTTGAGGTTCCACATGGTAGGCTCGGGCTGTTCTATCTCGTCCAGCACCACCTGCGCTCGAGCGCGCTGTACCATTGGTCGACTCCTTCCTTCGACAAAGCTAATCACGCTACTTCTCGCTACTCCGCTCCTCAACACCTGCTCTGCTCACACCATAGCTTTGCCTTTGTTCTGCTCTGATACACTCAGCTTCACCCTCTCCACGTCTCTAGCGTTTCTGAACCAGGCTCAACTCGCTACGCAATGCTTTCCTCTTACCTTAGCTTTACCCATGTTCTTACTTTCGTCACACTTCGCTCACGCAGCTGGGCTAGAAAGTGCGGACGACAACCCTCAGAGATTTACCTCGGCTTTAAAGAGCTCCACAGTTAAAAAAAAAAAGAAAATGCTCAACTAAATTGAAACTTGGGGAGGAGCGAAGCGTCCGGTGTTTCCCGTATATATATACACGTCAGTATCAATCCTCTCATTACTATAGACGGCGTCGCAGACAAGGCCATCGCAGAAACGTAGCTTTTCCTGAGCAAACGCACCGTCTTAATTGCCACTCGCAGAAGAGCATGTGGCGTTGTCTCTGGCGGGCGAGTGCATGTTCTCGCGAGCTTTTCCTGAGGGAAAGAACCGCGACGGGCGACGACAGGAGACACCGAGACCGTCTACGACAGCAAGCAACTCACGAGGGTAGCGATGCGGGCTTGTTGGTCTGTCATGCTTCTTAGATGTGGGCGCGAAAAGACGAGGACAAAGGGAAGAAAGTACACACACACACACACTGGCGCTACTGACAACAAACAACGTTTATTTCCATCACCAAGTCGACTCGTATACCTATTTTTTGCACACGACAACCACGTGACTACTTGCGGAAAACATGAAAAATCAACAACACAATCAACAACATCACAGGGCTGGAAACTTCCTACTACGAAAATTGAACGTTTCTGGATAGCCGGCAACAAGATAGGCCTTAGCACATGCGAAAGTAGTCTAATTACTTTTTACTCAACGACAGTGACGTTTCGCTAACACAACTTTCGCCGAAACAGTCTATCTGTTCAGCTTCGATTACTAACCTAGTGATTTAAGACTTACTCTTGCCCACTATATAACAGTCTTATCAAAATTGGGGTGGCACGTGCATTTATGGCACTGTAACGCCAAAAACACATCAGCGGGCGATTTGCCCACTTTGTTGCTGTGCTCTCTGAGCCTATGGTTGATGTTGCCGCGCTAAAGGTACGCAAGATAGGACCACCACCGTAGGTTCATCCGCCCTTAAGAAAGAAATTGTAGCGGTGGTTCCTTACATTCACCAAGTAACCTTAAGAAAATTGCAGGCAAATCTAACACTCATGTTCTGTTTTCCGCCCCCTTATAAATTGGGTAACTTATGCCAAGAAAACTAATCCCAATAAGATTAGTGATGTATGCCCGAAGAAGCACACTAAACCATTTTTTCTATGCAAAATGTGCGTCATTTACAGGATTCCTTTGTCCTTCGGCCAATTTTACATTGCGCAGACCGGCCGCTGCATCAACGATGCTCATCAACGTGCAAGACCGGCTACTTGAAAGTAAAAAAAAATTGAGTGAAAACAGTACGCATTTAAAAAAAGAAACCTACCACTGCAATAAAGCTGTTTCCTTCGTTTCTTCGTAATACAAAACATTCTATCGCTTAAAAAAAAGGGATATGTTACTGTATGGATGCTCGTTTTTTGCACGCGGGCTTGAACCACGGGCAAATTAGCTTCATATAATGTGCTTTGCAGAAGAGCTCAGCAATGATTCCGAGTATTTCTTGCGTCACTTGTGCATCCATAAGTATATCGAGGCTTGTCGTAGCTTTTTATTAAAGCTATATATAATCAATCTTACGTAACACAATAACATTATAAGCCTTGATGTTCGCACGAAATAACACGCGTTGTATACGCTTGCGGAACCAAAACCGAAATGCACCGCCGAGGCTGTGACGTCATCGCTTGGTGACGTCATCACATGGCGGTTTTTTCGCATTACTTGTGTTGATGCCATTGACGTCGACGGTCAGTTTTCGTGTTTTGATGAGACATGAAAGACTGTCGCCATAAAAGACACACGGTTCATTATGCACTGATCTCAGGTGACTGAAAGGCGAAAGCCATCGTTCTTATTTTTCTTCTTTTTGTTTTAGTCGATTGCATCCTCCTTCCCCCCCGCCCTCCCCCCCCCCTCCCCGTCCCGATAGCTTTCTACACCTCTTTGTTGCATTGTTTGGTTGGAACTTTGAAGACAATTAAAAATAAACACCGACCACATATTAAAGCAACGTCAAAGTAAGGCGTTTCATCCGCCGCACTTGTTCGCAAACGAAGAACCTTCATTTGAGAACAATGTTTTTCATTTGCGAATGTTTTTATATGCGAGCCGTAACGTGTTGTTTTTATGTTGCTTTAATTTGTGTTAGATGTTTATCTGAATTGTCCTCATGGCTTTTCCCGACCAGACGTGTTTCCGTTTGACTCTCGGCGTCTTTTGAAGTTTGTTGGGGTTTATTGCGACATCATAAGAACGCAAGTGACATAAGTCATTTTACCGCTCAAGCGAAATATGAAAAAGAAAACATATCGACACGGAGAGAAAAATAACGCACAGTAAGAACGCTTTTCCGCGCCTCACGTGGTTTCGCAGGGCTTCCAGGATCGGCCAACCTTCCACCAGTCGACGACGCCACCTAATGACGCCATCAAGTGAATCCGACGTTATGTGACGTCATAATGACGTCATACGCCACTCACGAAGTCGTTTTTTTTCCTCGTCTCAAAAAAAAAAGAAAAAAAAAGAAAATTATGAAGGGAAATGGCGGAGCATTGGCGCACTGCTATGGCGCTGCTATCAAGCGTGCAATCTGAGATCCACGTCACCTGTAGGGTTTTATGATCACGTTCTCGCTTCCCCGGCTCTGCGCCTCGCAGTATGCAGTATGAAACAAGAGCTAGAGGCCCAAATGTCGGCCACCATCAAAATACTCTCCCGTCTTCCCGTGGCACCAGTGACGCTGCAAGCGACCTTGTTCACCGATTGTATGCTTCAGAACAGCGCGCAGTGCGCATGACGTGGCTTTCTTCATATTTCGCGGGCTTTTGTGCGCACTACGTGAGGCATGTACAGTAAACACTTGGTTGTTTCTAAACGTACTCTATAACTCTGCGATCGTACTGTGAGTATTCAGTCAATAGTTTTTAAAAAGCTAGCTAATGAAGCATAATAATGAGTTAAGCTAAAAATAAGAAAGCTAGCCTGTGTAACTATAGGATACTGTGGATAGTATTCGTTTGGTATAATTCGATTCCGACGCGTTTTGCGTTTTTCCGAGTTTTGGTGCAAGTTACGCGGGACAATCTGTGTGAGACTGGGGAATCGTTGTCGAATGGCACGTGACAGAAACCACTCACCGTCCTTGTTCATGCTGGCTTCGAAGCAGCGCCTTAGCCTGCAGGCCCGACACTGGTTCCGGTGGGTCTTGTCGATGGGGCACTTTCCCTTCAGCTCGCCCTGGGCTTTGCACGTGTACACCCGATTGCGGTGGATGCTGCGCTTGAAGAAGCCCGAGCAACCTGCGGGAACAGTCACATGAATCGCTCACGCTCAATGCAAGATTTCTCAACACACCGTTCGCGGGCCGCATGTGGCCTGTGGGCCTCTCGTCATAGCGGCTCGGCCAGCTTATGACTGACTTCGTCCCATAATTGTTATTTTCCTAATAGGTATGTTCCTGAGCTCTTTGTCGTAAAGCAGCCTATGCGGTTACCATGTGTTGAAACGTAAGCTTGGAACAGATTGGAACAGAAACTCTACTATATTTTAGAATAGTAGTCCAGATCATCTGGACGATTGACTGAAGTTAATGCGTTCTGGAAATCAATATCGATATGTTCCTCGAGACTTGACGGCAAATCCCGTTCATAAATGAGCCACATATGAGATATACGAAAGGCCTTTCATATGGCAATGTGAGCTGACACTCCGTACAACTCCTCCCACTATCCCTTCTTCCCCGCTCCGACCTCCCTCCTTCACTGCCCCTGCACTTGCGGGAGACAGTTTCGTGATTGCGGCCCGCTAGCTGAGGTGAGTTTGAGGCCTCTGCTCCACGCTATGCTTCAAATGTCAAATGGAAGCGGAGATGTCAAGCGTACACAGTCGTGCCCACCAAGTATAATACTCATGAGATTATAGGCAGGCAAATCAAGCAGATTTAAGATGTAGGAATTTCAACACAACGATAAGTCGATATGGCACCATCAAAAAGGCGCGAAAAAGAAAAGTAGTGGCTGTTGAGTTTGCTTACTGTAATACTTGTGGTGGTCTCGAAACACTTTTGTAACGTGTCATACGTGGACCACGTAGTTAGACACATGCGCTAATACCATCTAGGGCAGGCACATTAATACACTTCTGGCAGTGCGCCAGCACTATGTGGACCTACTGCGCGCGCTCTTGTGAAGCACGCACTGCCTCGTATCCCATGTTTGTAAACAGGGGTAGGCGCCGTCGATATACTGAGGAAGCTTGTACTGACGTCACGGTACGTAGGCTCCGCCAGGCCCAAAGCTCGTCACCGCTCTCTAAGCACAGAGCGTCGGGGAGCCTCCCGCTCACAGTGCGTCAGGGAGCCTCCCAGGCGAACGCGCGGGAGGCTCCCCGATGCGCTGTGCTCAGAGGCAGCTTTGCAGCTCCTCTGCCAGTTCTCACTTGACCATAGAGAGCGGTGGGGAGCTTTGGGCTGGGCGGAGCCTACGCGCCGAGACGTCGCTACAAGCGCCTCAGTATGTTGACGGCGCGTACTCCTGTTTACAAACATGGAATAGGTTTGCAAATTAGCCGGGAACAGTGCGAATGGCAGGAAAAACGATATGCCTGGCGGGCGCGGCCCCGCCCCGTCTGTCCTATATACACTTGTCCACATGAAATAGGAATCTTGTAAACAACCGCGCATGCGCAGTTGACAAATCTCTGTTCACGTTTTACCATGCATGTTGGCTGGTATATAGTCTCCGCTTTGTCTTTGGGCCCTCCTTTCTATACTTGAACAAAATGCATTCAACATTCAACTTGTCCAGAAAACAACCAGATACAATCCCTGGATTTAAGCCTTGTATGTCAAGAGGGACAAGTGTGCTGGACGTACCACCCCAGGACAAAAAAAAAAGTCGCTTCTAAACTACCAAACGGCACATTCCAAGTTAGTGAAGAATGACATCGTCAAGTCATGTATCAAGGCGTCCCTGAGAAAGTCTTGTGCGCACACAATGAAAAAGAGTGTTTCCGAACAGGTCAAGAGATTGGATGAAGCCGGTTACCCTACATCGGTGGTGCGCATGGAAGCTCAGAAGCTACTAAAATGGTCGAAGCAAGAAGAGAAAGATGACAAGAAAAAGAAAGGTCAGGACGAAACATACCAGAATACCGCTTCCCTCCCAGATGTTCATGCATGCCCTGTCGCACAGGCTAAAGAAAATAGGAAACAGGTATGGAACGAAGGGGGGCTTTTTTCGGCGCAAAACAAGTTGAGTGCAATTTGTTCAAGTATAGAAAGGAGGGCCCAAAGACAAAGCGGCAACTGCCAGCCAACATGCACTGTAAAACATGAACAGAGGAACTGCGCATGCGCGGTTGTTTACAAGACGCCTATTTCATGTGGACAAGTGTATGTAGGACAGACGGGGCGGTGCCTTCACAAAAGATTAAACCAGCACAAATATAATCTGAAAGGAAGTGCTGCATGCTCCCTTTTGGCAGCGCACTGCAAAAATTGTGAAGGCAGCGAATGTCATCCCCTGTTCGACCAAGTCACCGTTATATACAAACACAAGGATACCCTATTGAGAGAAACAGTGGAATCATTCTACATTAAAAAAGAACACAGACAAGTGCATCAGCTGGCCGTCTGTCAACCTCCCTGGCAGCGAAATAGCGCTTCTAGACTTTCAATGAACTGCAAAGGGACTTACACCTGAGAACCAGTTCTAATCTTTCAAATGCATAAATTTTTGCATCAAGTGTGTCGCGGTTAACTGTAGGTAGGCGCGCAGGTTCGGCTTTCCCTTTATAAACCCGTTTCTTGAATAAAAAAAATCAGTTGATATTGAGACGCTGCGTCCTGTCGTATGTGAGCCTTAGTAAGTTTTGTCGTTCTTTTCGCGCTGTAACAGAATGAAAAGATTAAAATGTAAATAATATGCGCATTCTGAAAAACAGCTCTTCTTTATCGTTGTTCTTGTGGTAATATCATTTTTCAGCGTATATCCAATGGTATACTGGTAGAATACTATTTTTCGCCAATTGCCAGTTTTAACACTGTTCGAAAGTGAGGCCCTCCCGACTGCCCTGGTTTCCTCGCGTCCAGGCAGGCGGTCGCAAACCTCGTCTTCCAGAAGAGCTGCTGTTGGTGGGAACCGGACTGAAGAGCCGAAGAAGAGTACGAGAGGTTTATTTTACATTTTTACAGTTGAAAGGTCAAAACAGAATCCGCTCCTCAGGCATTCGCTTGCCGCTTTTACCCCCTTCGCAGTCCCTAGACGCCAGGCCTAGGGAAACAGGGGAAGACGTTCTCATCCAATCAGGTCGCCAATCCTGAGGGTCATCTTGTCGGCACCGCCTCCCCAACATACACACACACACAAACACGTGTATTGTTCCTGCGACGCTGTCGCAACGGGGAAATCACGCCTCCAGCATGCGGGGAGTCCGTCGTGTCGCCGCTCGGGCCGACCACCCATGCTGTCAACCGGCGGCCGCAGGCCTGGCAACTCCAATGGTATGTGCCTGGACAGCTGGTGTTGATTTGAGCGTCGGCGGCCTATCGGCCGAGGACACTCAGCGTGGTGGTCCGAGGTCCCTCCTCCGTCTTCGGCGGAAACTCGGCGTCGTGTCTTTTCCAGGGGCACAAAGGCGCCATGTGTCGCATTTCCGCGCCGGCACCAGCGACAATTGTGTTGTCCCGACTAATTGCAAACATGCACCTCCTGGTGCATGAGAAACAGCCGGGCGCATTCGCGCTACTCCTTGTCGTCGCAGAGTGAGGCGGTTGCCTTTCTTCTTCCGTCCCGGCGCCCGCGGCAAAGGGTGGCTCGCCGATCGCAACAACACTCATATAATACTCATACGCTAAAATTGCGAGCCGGAAATCTTTGCGTTGTTCGATTGCCATACATATGCGGGCACTTTTAACCGATTATTAGTGGCAAACGCTGCCTTTAAGATATAAAATTAGCTGTTAAAGTAGGCGTGAGTGCTCATTCGAGTTGGCAGCATGCGCCTCGCGACAGTGCCACTAGCACGACGTGGAGAGATATCCATTTGCGACAAGTTCGCAGGGCGCACACAATACCGTGACTGGCGTATGAAGGGGGGCTATTGTTCCTCGGGATTCAAACCGGACTTATTTTACCATGTATGTTTACGAAGACGTGGAAGATTTTAAAGAAAATTAGCAAAACAATTAAATGACATATCTTGCGTGCATCAGTGAAGTGTGTATAATACATGGTCGCTTACCGTCGCAGCTGTATATTCCGTAGTGTTTCCCTGAACTCCTGTCGCCGCAGACTCTACAAGGAATGTCCAGGAGGCGATCCCCTGTGGTGCCAGCCATGGTAAAAGAAAAGTAAAATTAGGGCAGGTATCAGTGCGGTCCCTGAGAACTGCTGCGTACATCAATGAATTGCTTTCAATCAATTCCACTGTTTTCCGGGATTGTATTGCACGAAACCGCAAAGTTTTTGAAAAGATTGCCCGGAATTCTTTATTACATTCAGCGCCTGCGCTATACTTTATGTTCTCCTGCTATATATATTACGACATGTGTTCCGGTATTATTATGCACCCGAGCCCTTTTTATTTAATCGTGACGACTTTTCCTCTAACGCCCTAGTTACACGGGCACGCTAACCTAAGCTGCGACGAATATGTGTTCACTGAGTCAACAGTACAGCCACCGGCCAACTGCAGTTGACAGCTGTTACACTTGGAAATGCTTTCCTTAGTGCTCGTCTGGGAGACAGGTTAAGTGATACTTAGTTTTGCGAAAGAAAATATAAAGATTTAGTGGATTTTCGTAAGGATACTGGCAAATAAAATGAGTTTTCAATATAAATCCGCTCTGCTGGCATCTGCAGTAGCCTAACGTATTGCTTCAAGTGTTTTCATATTATTTGGCATAAGTGAAGCCCGGTCTCGCGACCATGCTTGAAGTAACCCTTGCGGTTGGTGTGAAAACCAAGACAATCCTTCGTTTGATACGTTTGGTATTGCCGTATTTGGTATTGAGACGTGCGTGGTTCGATTTTGTCGGACTGTTCGCGTACCAGCATTCTTATTGTTGAGACATACCTGTTTTCGAGCTTTCGGAAAGGCGTTTTGGCCACTACTGGAGCCACGCTACCTTCGACCACCAACGTGGGCGCCGCAATTTTGCTAGTTTCCTTAACTGGGGTGGTCGACCGTGGTTTAGAGTAACTGTACGGTTACTGGTATAACTGCAGTTAGGCTTTCAGTCCAACTCGATGTAACAACAGTTTGCGAGAACTAGGTTCTTCGTAACTGATATTAGCGTGCTCGTGTAGCTACGGTATAAGGGGGCCCATATCAATAAAGAAAGCAAGAGCGAATATAAATGAAATAAATAATTCTCACAATAAATAAAAAAACAACTAGGAGGAGGCTTGAGCTTTGCCATCAAGAATTGAACGAGATAGCGTAATCGGGCCCCGTGCACATTGCCTTCAACCATGCCGCAAGGAAAGAAACGTTTGTGCGCGTAACATTGGCCGCTTCAAAGTATCCCAGAATGTATACTGGATGTACAGTTGCTAGGCGCCCACTACGCCACAGTTCTTCCTTTTACTAATCTGCGAAGTGCCCTCTACTCGCCCTTAAAGGGACACTAAAGGGCAAAGCGATTTTTCGCGTATTAGTTAAGTACAATTTCCCAATCCCGAAAACACCACTCTTACCGCGACACGACGCTTGGTAAGCGAGAAAACACGCGAAAAGAAAATGCGGGTGGAGACGCCACCTTGAGATTTCCGCACCAAACACCGTGACGTCATAGATTCTGAAGGCGTCTGCTGAGTCCTACGTAGGCTTCTAATCCGACAAAAATGAGGAGCATTGTCATCTGTGGGTACCATAGACCTAGCATACGAAGTTTCAGAAAATTTCATCGAGCCAATGTCGCGAAAATACGAAAAATACATTTGGAATTTTTGACGTCACGCGCGCAGATAACGGCGCCAAATTTAAAAATAAAACTTCAGCCTTGATTTTCTCCGCTAATAATGAACTTATGATAGTGAAACATATGGCATTAGAGTTCTCAGAGTGCAGTGTGTCAATCTAAACCAAGCCACTGTTTCTCTTTAGTGTTCCTTTAAGGCACCACGTTCACTTGCGCAGCTGCGCACTTTGTTAATGGGTTGGCAGCTGAAAACCACCCATTCGGTGCGCAATTCGCTTGTTTTGGCGCCTGGTGCGATTCTAGGATTCTTTCACGCAATATTACATGCGCTAAGAAGACTCCTTCCACTACATGACATTCATATAGTGTTTTTTCCAAAGTAGTTTCAAGCAATCACGTGGCCCTGTGGTAGAACACCTACTTGCCACACAGATGGCCTGGATTCTACTCTCACTTTAGTATTTTATTTACAGCTTTAATAATTTTTTGGTCACGGACAATATAAAGATTTTTCGCTCTCAACCAATGACGCCGACACCGATAGCAACGCTGGAATTTCCTGCGAAACGAGCTCTTTATACCTATCGGGTTAAAATATTCGTAATACTGCGATTTCATTCACATTTCGAACAACAACGGACTGCAGCGGAAGCGGAAAATCGAACAATATAAATTACTATTACGCGAATATAACGTCATATAGGAGTTAAGTACTTTTTCAAGCTCCCAAGATGCCTTTTTTCAGGAGGACGGACACTGTGAAACACTTTATTAAATTAATGCAGCGGCCTTGCCAAGAAAGGGACGTTATTATGTTAGGTATTATTATTACGTGCTCTATTCAACCGAGAGCCCGTTAGGATAACAGAACCGGAGCGTGGGGAAGGGAAGGAAGACGATGACAGCAGAAGACAAAGTGCATTGGTGATGTTACTTCGTTCCTTGGACACAGCAACGGGAAGGCCGCCGTTGCCTTGAAGGAGTGTCTTCGAGGTTAAAAAGATTTAGGCTTTAGAATCAATCTTTACTCCTTGTTTTCCTTTCCTTCTAAATTTCTTTTTATCTTTTGT